>JAFVLL020016419.1:0-10705 GCA_021397915.2 Tor tambroides
GAAAGGTATGGCACTCCTCCTGTCCTATCTTTTCTTCCTCTCTCATGTTCTGTCATCCATCATATTTCCATTAGCCCATCCTTCATAACGCTCATCCTGAAAAGGTTGCGCTTCTATTTCATTCTGCCCATGCTTCATGCCACACTAACCACAGTCCTCGCCGCATCATGCTGCTGTTGTGCCACCACATCCAATACGCTGCTCTGCCACCTCTCCACTTAGCACCTTTTGTGCCCACTGAGTGGGCGGCGCGAGAGCCGGAGCGTCTCCTTAGCCGCCGTGTCCCTGCTGTGGAACTCAAGGGGATGGATGGCCCACAGGATCCAAGGAGGGAGGGCTGGTGGAGGGTCACGGACCTTGCCAACCGGCGCCATGCATAATGGATGTTCAGTGCAGCTGTGTAGCACAGCAGAGGGGGTTCGGGAGAAAGGGTGGGGGTTCTGAGAGGTGCTGAAGCGGCAGCCTCTCTAATTAAAGCACGCTATGCACCGGTGATGCCAGGGCCCCGAGCCGCCCACACCCCCTACCTGCTCCTTGTTTTTTTCCTTTCATGTCTCCGGTTTTCTTGCTCTGTGAGACCACCCCTTCCCTCCCTTTCTCGCCGCATAGAGAGGCTGTGCAGCTAGCGTGAACTGCAGGGGTCGCACGAGGCGGTTTGTGGCCCTCCGGAGCCTGATGCGCGGGTGCGCTCCACAGGGGCCTCTCTCTGAAAGGGCTGCCAATTAAGCTGAACTGCTGCCAGCAAAGTTCAGATCTTTATTTATTTAGCTCTTTAATAAGCATTCAGAACAGACCATTGAGACGTCTCGCCACTGCAGACTGTGCAGCTGTTTGTCTGTTTGGGTTTTTAAGGAGGAACCTGCCGTCTACTGGTCAGGCTCATCCTTTGCTTGTTAGCAAAGCATATAACTGTCACTGCCTGCCTTGGAGCACAAAAAATCGACCTTACACCGATGTGAGGTCAGCTGGAGGCTGTGAATGCAAGTATCACCTTGTGTTTTGTGATCTGCTTTTTTGCAACTTCCGTTGACAGTAGAGAAAAGACAAGAAATGAGATCATCCAAAGGTCTTGTCCCTTAGTCGTCCTCAAAGTGCATAGCATTGTGTAGACTTTTTAGTAGTACTCCAATGAGAAGTCCAAAGCATCAAGGAAGCGTAGGTCCTGCAAAAGAGACACCCTACTGTGCAGAGTGAGACATGGTTCTGTTCCTGAAGGTCCACATTTCTGAAGAGTTTAGCTTCAGCTCGATCCAGTACACCTGCCTGGAACTTTCGAGCAAGCATATTGACCTTGATTAACTGGTTCTGGTATGTTTAACTGGGATTAGAACTTAAAATCTGCAAGATGGTGGTCTATTCTTTCAAGAGCATGTTTAGACAGTATCACGCAAATCATCAAAATTGCTATTTGGGATTCTTTACCCAAGAGCAGTGGTCTCAAACTCAATTCCTTGAGACCAATGCCCAAGAGTATCATAGCTCACTGTGCCAGAGCATGTGGTCTAACCACTATACTACAGCTCCATACCTCTTTCTTATATTTACATGACATTGTGCTGATCTGTGCAGCTATATAATTATGTAAGTCAACATTACAGCCCACTTTCTTGATGGATTCTCCATTTAGGTGTAGACTTGCATGCTATGGCAAAGATCAGCGATATATATATATATTTTTTTCTTGTGTCAGATGCTGCTAAATGTGCTGACATATATCAGTTATTGAAGCACAGCTGTCTTGGAACGTTGAGCATAGCATCATCATGATGCACAAAGCCTAGATCAAAACATTGCATGCCATTCCCCATTGAGCCATCTTTAGAAATGATCATGGCTTTTAGAGGCATCTCGGATTTCTTTCTTATCAGGCATCCACCACCTTTCTTTTGCTATACAAACTCCCACTCTCTCTCTCCCTTCCTTTGGTCTCAATGATGTTCGAGCCGTGGCTGTGCTAACTGTCGCTGACAAAATAGGTCAGCTCAGACATCTTGGAGAGCAGCTCTTGGCTTGTGAAAAGCATGTCAGGATTTTACATTCGATGGCGCAGGGTTTCTCGTCTTTCGTCTATGTTTTCATCTTAGGAAATGGAATTGGACAGGTAGCTGATAAGTGGCAGTGAGGGGAGGAGGAAACAGATGACAATGACAGACATTTTGCGCTGTCGTATGGAGTGTACCGTGTCTGTAGGACCGTGTGCCACCTGTGCTATCTACATCCTGTCAGCATTAACCTCCCTGCTCAAGCGCAGCCCTGTGAAATCCTATTTTCAAATGTGTCGTGACATTCACATTATTGGAATAAAACAGAATATTGTTTGTGTTGTATCTGGTGCTTATGGTTTCCACGTTTAAGACTAGTCTACTATCTAAAGCTAAGGTTGTTAGTTGTATATTACCCAAGAAACACTGTGATTATCCATATTGCTGTTTATCTAGTTGAGGTAATTGGGGTTTTTTCCAGGTTAGATTTTGCCTCTACCTTTCTTGTGTCTCATTGTCTTGCCTCTTTTTTTCTTGCTCTCTCTCTTTCTCTTTAGAGCTGAGTTCTGCATCTATTGTACAACACTAATGAGAATGTATTGATCTGGAGGAGCTCTGCAGTATGAGTCTGCCTCTATAGGATATAACGGCTTAAAAAGGTGTATCAGTTAATCACCTGAAGTTATCCCTGTTATTACTGAAGCACTCTTTTGACCCACAACCCTTCATTTTGACTTTTTCGTCTGGGATGTAGTAACTAGGCTTTGCAATGTCTTGTCTGTTATAGCGTAATGTTTGTTTTAGTGAAAAGTGCCCTCTGTAATGTGTATGCTTTGCTTTTGTGTGCACAGAGGGCTGTCCTGGTCTGTGCAATGGCAACGGCAGATGCACGCTGGGTAATAATGGCTGGTACTGCGTTTGTCAGCTGGGCTGGCGGGGAGCAGGCTGCGACACATCAATGGAGACGGCCTGCAGTGACGGCAAGGACAATGACGGAGGTACAAACACAAACAACATGCTGCCTTGACATTTATTATGAAGATTTAACAGTCTTTGCTTGGGTCTCTTCTTCTCTCTTTTCTTCTCTTCTCTTTCTATTGCTTATACTGGAGTTGTTTACAATGCCTGTGCTGTTGTCAGTTTGTCACTAAGAGCACTAAGATCTAGAGTTTGCCTTGAGCACCTTCATTGTCCTAAAAGCTGGCAGCTCCTTAAATAGCATCGGAAATGGTCAGACCTTCCCTGTGGGTCCACTTGTAGAAGAGTGAGTTGTTTTAGTCAAAATCATAGGCTTCAAGTTCCCCAAGCTAAAAGAGAAACATACCAAGTCCATATCACCTAGCCTCTATTTCCCAGCGAGCAACAGCTAAGAACCGACCCCCTGCCAAGCCTCTAAATCAAAGGTAGCCTTGTCCTGTCACACACCATACTGAGCATAAAACATCTTTGCACTGAAGAGCTCACTCTTTGGGGAGATCACATATCATTGTTCTGCTATAGTTACTAAACCCCTGGTTTTAGCACTGACTAGCATTTGATGCAACTACAGGCTCAATGGTGCTTTTGTGACCTTCCTAAATAATCGCTTTTTAGATATTCACATGAAAACAGCAAAAAGAGGTTGTGAGGGTATCCAGATAAATGGAAAAGTTTGCAGACCAAACTAAAATGATGATAACATGTAGAATACGTAAAAGAAAGTGCTAGCACATAGTAAAGCAGTCAGTTGGTGGTACTATTGCGGCGACCGAAACAAGCAGTGTTGACGCTTCCACCAGGAGAGGTGTTATTTTTATAATTTGGCCCATCTGGTCAGAGAGGTTCCTGAAAGTAGAGAGAGAGGAAGAGAGAGAGATATTAGAGAATAAGGGATGACCCACTTCAGTACATTAAAGGGTTCCTCTCAGCATGGCCTGAAGTCCTGAATTATACCAGCTGAATTATAGAAAGGAGAGGCTGAGCTGCCTGTAAAGGTGTGGAAACTGTTGGAAAGGGGGGAAAAAAACGAAGAAAAAAAAACATGAAGGAAATAAGAAGCCAGACTGGCTCTAACTTACTGCAGTAACGCAGCTGTAGGGCACAGAAAGCCATCCAACAGAGGCAGTTATTTCTCAGAAGCTTTCAAGATCCTGCTAACAGTTCGCCCATGTTCGTCTTGGGATGATGAAATCTTTTTCCTCTCCTTTAAAGATACTGACCTAGGGAAATGACGTTAGCTTGGACAAAATAAGCCTGTTGGAAGGCATCTGTGCTCCAGGTTCTGAACATTTCTGGTAACCAGGTCATACCTGATCAGGCTGGTTTCTGAAACATTCACTGGTGCATTCGCCCACAGTTTGGGTCTAATGAGGCCCTAAAACTAACCCCCTTAACCCTACCTCAATTGATTCTGAAAGTGTGGCACCTTGTCTAAGGTGGTCTACGACCTCTGTCCAACTGTCAGTGCAGCTTATAAGCAGATAAAAATAAGTAATTTTGTGAAAAAAAAAAAACCACTGATTTATTTTCTGACACTACATTCCCGTTATTAAAGATTAAACCTCTCTTTATCAGATGGGTTGATGGACTGCATGGACCCGGATTGCTGTTTGCAGACATCATGTCACACGACGTCTCTGTGTGTGGGCTCTCCTGATCCACTGGATATTATCCAGGAAACCCAGATCTCTTCCACTCTGAGCACCCTGCAGTCCTTCTACCAGCGTGTCCGCTTCCTGGTGGGTCGGGACAGCACCCACGTCATCCCTGGCACCAACCCCTTCGATGGCATGTAAGTGTTTCTTGAGTAATGTTTGCAATTTTTGTGCAATTTCTTTCAGTTTAAGTTCTCTTTTCCGTACTTCTCCCAAATCCCAATCCACCATAGTGGTAATATTTAGATCAATCAGTAACTATAAGTAGATGCTGTCAATCCATCTGTAGCTCTTGTTCCTGTAAACAAACAGGGCATGGGGCTCATCCCAAGGTGCCCCAAAGATGTTTCGTATGGGAGAACAGTGCTGTCACTGTGTGATCCCATGTGACTTTTCATCTTTTGCCTCCATTTTGTGGCGTTCCCTTTTTATCTGTAAACAATACCTACAGTGAACGCCACTTTTGCATTTGCATCCCACTCGTGCACTGGTCTCGTCCCTCTCTCCTTCTGTTCTCAATTGAAATGAGCACAAAAGACGCTACTAGAGACTTGGGAAAAAGTTGTGCTCCTTTGAAATGTCGTAGAGTATCCCCGCATTTCCTTTCATGAAAGCAGAGCTGACATTTCAAAGGCAAAAATGAAAACATAACAAGCAAATGAGCATCTTTTTGTGCTCTCCATGGAGAATGTCTCTAATGGTGTCGCCCAGGATGCGTTGACGTTTTGATTCGTATCTCCATAAGGCATAATGTGCCAAGAGGTCTTCGATTCAAAGCCTTCTGTTTTTAGACCTTGTCTTGCTTTGTTCATTTGGAAACTCAAGTGGAAATTTCTTGTTTACAGGGGTTTCGGATCAGTCAACAGTCCTTCCCTGAACTATAGTGAGCAGGGTATTGTTTTTACATCTCTTAAATGACCATTTCCCACAGTTCAGCTCAGACTCTGGACCAAATGGCCTTTTGCTTTGCGTGACTGAGCCTCTGGCAAGTATGGACTCCCTTTGTCTAATCTGCACTGTCCTAATGAGACTCTGATCACTTCAAAGCTGTCCAGCGCTCTCCTTCATGCACTCATTTCAGTCCTATCTGCCAGACGTTCTTCTGTTGCATAAATCACTGCGCCCTCAATAAAGTTGTGTCAGGGTGTCCAATGCGCATAACCTCATGCAAAGATGAAACACTGGACTTTGTTTGATATTGCCTTTTGTGCACATGTCACCCGGTATTCATGAAATGCTCTTGTAATACCCTGTGACATTTTCCCAAGGTGACATTTTTGCGACGCTCAGTAGGGAGTCTCCCAATACCCTCTTCATTATTTCAAGACGGGAGTCTTGGCCTACCCTTCATCACCATCATCTCCCAAGAAAAAAAAAGAGACATAAATAAATAAAAGCTTTAGAAGTCGGCCAGCAGCTGCAAGATCGGAGACCTCGATTCACCTAAAAATATCAGGGCTGATATATTATTTATTACCTCTTCGTTCCTCCGCCCACTGACAGATATGAGAGCGGCTGACAGCAGCCCAGATGGACCTCTTAGACATAGCCGCAGTCGGTCTAAAAGAGCCCCTTGCCATCACCTGATCAGGCCTCTTTATTGATTGCACAACCACCTCTGCATGCTCAGAGACATGTCAAAAATGCACATCTGACATGTCCAACCACAAGAAAGTAACACGGCTGGGAATGATCAAAGTCACCCATCATCCCTGTTTTACAAGGCTCGCCTGTCTGAAACTTTTCGAATGTTCTTCCAATGTGCTTTAACCTCTACAGCATGCGCTCTGTTTATCTGAACACCATAGATCGCGCAAAAAAAAAGTGCTTGCCTGGAGATGCACTTGGGTCAAGTTGTTTGCTTGCTGCATCTGAGTGTACTTAGCCCCTTTTACCATCATGTGGAGATGGCGAAGGGGGGCGGCCTGAGATGGCCCATTATTTCTCTCCATTTAGCCTATTTAGAACACGCTGCCATTTCTGCGAAAGGAAAGAACTGCTGTACGCAGATATAATGCAAGAGAGGGAGCGTGTTTTATGTTTAGCCCCTCTTACGAAGTTTATTAGCAGTGCTTGCTAAGGCTTCACGCCATGTTTGTTTACAGGAACGAAGACCGTAGATGAATTGACAGCATCTGCTGCAAAAATTAGGAACAGTGATGCTTTTGGGTTGTTGCTAATGCTTAGCGATGCCCTGATAATAACCCTAGTTTCGTAGTGGCTATTCACATATGCAGATCTAATTAGCTTGTTAGCTTTACAGTGCTAAAGAAACTTGCTGCAACTTTTATTTGATAATTTTGCTTCAACAGAGTTTGCAAACATTAATTTTGCCCATTAACCATTTAGCCTTTTTTAGCCTTTCCCAAACGCACAAGCATTCAGACCACTCTGTATGTACAAAAATGCTTCTTAGCGCTCCCAGAAGCTGCCTCTCAGGACAGTTTAGCATGATTTCCTTCATAGTTATTTAAGATGTCTCTTCTAATATCAAGTCAGACGCGGCCTACAATTTGCTTCTATTACGTGGTTGTCAGCGCAGTGCTACACAAGGTGATATCTCGATTGTTTATAAACCTCCGTCTACTTTTATCTGCCTTGTTTGAGAGAGGGGTTTGCTGAATAAATTAACTTTAGACTTTTTTGTCTAGACCACTTCACTGTTCTTCCTTTATCTTCTTCAGATCCATTTAATGTCAATATTTAAATCATTTGTCATGGAGTTGTTGAATCAGCTCTGCATATTTCGCTGTGGCTCAGAGCCGACAGTTCCACTCAGTGCACTCTGTGAAAACTTGCATCGCTGCCCCTTCTGAATGGGAATACTCTAAATCAAACTGTCACCTCGAGCAATGTTGTAGATAGACAAAAGCTTTACACATTATATCTCTCTCTTTCTATCTTTCCACCCTTTTATTTAGTGATCTTTCTTTGTCACTTGTTCTGTCTCTATTTTCTATTCTACTTGAGTTTGCTCGTGGTCTGATAATAGACATTGTGGTGGGGCTGTGCACTTGTGCGCTATCTCTGCTAGCTTTGTTTACAGGGACGCAGAGCTGAGCCAAGGACTGCTGAAGGTGAGAGGCTGCTTAAATTAGCATAAAGTTAGTCTCCCTGGGACAGGGATATTGTTGGGTCTGTGATCTTGCCCGCAGTAAGGACAGGAAGGGGCCAGCCTCTTACACACCAGTGTTAATTGTTCCGCTACCTGGCAAATGTTTAATACCTAATACCTTCATAGAAACAGCCCCAGTGTGTAATTTTTTCCTAGGAGCTTTTTTTTATTTAACCTAGCTGATGTGTGTAATTTTTTGGATGTTAATGTACTTTAATATCATGTTTTACTGTATAAGCCATTTCTTGTCTAATTTCGATTTCTGGCTTTCGGTTAGGCCTATATCAGATCACATGATATGCCTATTATTCAATCAAATTATGTGGCAGGCAAAATGTATAAACTTACAAAATGTGACGGCTCTAATATTTGTATAATGGTTTTAATGTATATTTTTATTTTATTTTTTTGTCCTTTGTAATCTCCAACCTGAACAGCATGAAGCCTGATTAAAAATCTCTAACGCTATGAGTCAGAAGTCATGTCAAGCGGGGAGTTGTTTTGTACTTGTTGAGGATTTTAAGAATCTGTGTTTGACTTTTTCATATCGATCAGTAAGTCAGAGCTCCTGAGGCAGACAGATAACATCAGATAGAGGCAGTTTCAAGCCCGGATATCTGCTGTGACTGAAAGCACTCATACCTCCGCATTGTTCTCTCAAACAGCAGGAATGACACAAACACTATCCCATTTTTTTGCTCTTATCTTTTGCTTCTCAGACAGGAAACCCCGCTGAGGTTTCCTCAGCTGTGGGATTCATTTAATTTATTATATGTGTTTACAAATAGCATCTGATGCTTTTCTACACTGTAAAACAACATGACCTGTTTTACTCAGTATGATTTTCATTTTTTAACCTCACAGTCATGCCTGTGTTATCCGGGGACAAGTAGTGACTTCAGATGGGACTCCACTGGTCGGTGTAAATATCAGCTTCATTAACAAACCAGCTTATGGGTATACCATCACCAGACAGGATGGCAGGTAAGTTGTAGCATGGGATGAAATGTTGTTTAAAAATCTGGGTTAGCAATTAAAATGTAAATATATTGGAATTTTTTCATGTCACGATTATTATGCATGCACCTTTAACCCACATCTCTACACTCTAACTGCTTTCTGTATGGCTGAATGTTCTATAAGGTGCTGGAAATTAAATTGGAGGACAATTTTATTCCCAGCACACCATTGGACACTTTGCCTGTTTGCTTGGATGGTGCTTTTTGTAGCCATAAACAATCTTCCATCTCCCTGGCTCTCTCTATTTTTCCCTCTCTTTGCTCATGAACACATGGTCTCCCTCCCACAACAGCCCATCAAGCACTGCAAGAACAGACTCAGTACGGCATGAAATCACCAGTGCACCTGTTTGCTTACTTAAAAATGGGAAAGCTGTCTTAATTGATTTTGTTTGATTGTGGTCTGTTCTATACTGGTGCCATTGCTTTTTAAATTACTTCTTTCTCTACTTCCAAAGAGGTCCCTCTGCTTCTCTGCCAACCACTAGAGTCGGACTGACCAAGTAACATGCAGTGAATATTCATGTAATACAAAATTTTGCCTAAAGTCAGACTCTGGAAATCCTAAAAGCCATCCATTATACATCTGCCTTGATGTATTGAGTCACTTACGCAACCCTGATTTCCTGAAGGAGAGAGCAAAATGCTGTGTCACGTAATCGAGAACCACTGAGCTATAGACGGCAGACTTAGAAGACCTCACATGATTATTAATGTAATAGAAGTATTCTAAATAAAAAAAATAGGTTTGGAGGGTCCAGCTAACAAACTAAGAATGTTTAATGAACGTTACCACTAAGTTATGAAAACATTATTTTTAACATTATTTATGTTCTCTGAATGTCAAAAGGTTCAATTTTTTTTTAAAATGATTAAAAACATTTTTCTTTTTTGTTTGGTTATGTGGAAATTAGAGAAAATATTAAGGGAACATTCAATTTTTTTCATTTTTTCATTATCACAAGTATAAACAAGTAGTTAGTAATGTTTTAAAAAAATGTTACATGAACATCCAACTAAAATGGTCCATGAACAATATATAAATGATGTTTCTGTGCTAACATGTTGAAAACATTAATAAAGACCAGATAACATTATTGGAAGAAGGTTTGTTCATTACTTTGAGAGAACCTTATCAATGTTCTTGCCAGAAAATTCTGAGAACGTTTGCTCCCTGTTGAAAAAAACAGCATATGCTGGTAAGGTATGTTTTGAAGCTTGGCTGCTGGTTTGAGCTGGTTTAAGCTGGTCCTTAGCTGGTCATGAAACAACTAGCTCCTGCTAAGGACCAGCTCATGACCAGCTAAGGACCAGCTTAAACCAGCTCGAACCAGCAGCCATGCTTCAAAACATACCTTACCAGCATATGCTGGATTTTTCAACAGGGCTGTCCCTGGGATAGTGGTAGCTACAAGTGGTACAAATTAATAGCAAAAAAAACTGTAATATATTCTTGGCAAACAGGCTAGCCAGTCAACTTTATGCTAAGATAGCAGGCTAAATTGTTAGTAGTTTGCTAATCAACTAGTGGTATGCAAAGGTAGTTGTCTAACTGATTAGCATGTAAACTGAATAAACATAGAACTAAACTGTAAAATGTTTTCAGGTGGATTATCCCTTGCGAAAATTTACCATGGTTTTATTATAGAAAAAGTGTAGTAACCTTTTTTTGGCGTATTGATTACCATTAGTATAATCACAGTTTTACTACAAATACCATGGTTAAACTAGTGTAGCAAAACCATGGTTATTTTGTGGTTACCATGGTTTAACTATAGTAACCATGTATTTTTTGGTAGTAAAACCATGGTTAATTTTAAATAATAATACTAGTTTTATTATAATAGTTACATTATGTCTATACTAGGGATGTGCCCGAAGCCGAATACCTTATTCGGAAAGGCACGGATAATGGCTTCAAAACGAATAATGGATTTATCCGAATAACAGAAAAAA
>JAFVLL020016420.1:0-14983 GCA_021397915.2 Tor tambroides
ATGTTCATACACAGCTCCACCTTTGTCCACCTCGTGCAGTGCTTCGTTCTCAGCCAATAGCTGGCAGGAGTGCCAAGCAGAATTGCTCCATGTGAATGTGAACTGAAGCCTGATTTAGTGTTTACAAAGTGTGTGTGAGCTGCTGTAATCTGTTCTCAGATAGGATGTTGTATATCTGTTCTTACTGTTGTTGTTATCAGCAGCATATCTGTTCAGATATGGAGTGTTTTGTTTTCTTTTTTGATTATGACTGAAGGTACTTTAACCACTTACACAGTACGTATTGTTCTTTTAAGCAAAAACCTTTAGTTTTGTGGCTTACAAAGTCAGTGTACAAATGACATTGTAATCTATTATTACACTCATAGTGTTGTGTCTATATGTGATTAATATAAGATGGAAAGCTCTGTTGAAATATGTTTGTATTTTAATCAGTCCATTAGAGCACTAAAATTTCAATCAGCGCTCAACATTTCTGCAATGTTAATGAATGATGATAAAGACTGATTTTACAATTATCCAAAAAACATGTTTATAGAAACACTACATTGTTAAATCCATACATAATTCAGGGATTTTTTTTTTGTGGTCCAATGCATTTAGTTTGAATAATTCATAACAATTATATTTTTGTAAGTATTGAAGAGCCAGTTATTTGTTTTGGTGGTGAAGTGGTCTTTACTCATCTAAAAAGTCCAAATAATTATTTTCAAGGACATCAATCCCCGGTTTCACAGACAAGGCTTAAGCCTAGTCCTAGACTAAAATGTAAGTCTGAGCTGTTTCAGCTGAAATAAACTTGCACTGACAGATCTTAAATATATCAGTGCCTTTTTTTTGTCTCAAGATGCACCCCAGTAATGTTTTTTTTTCTAAGCATGTTTATAAAAATTACTTAAATGTCCTAATTGAACTATGGTCTAATCCTAGCTTAGTCTAAGCCCTGTCTGTGAAACCGGGCCCAAAAGGTCAAGAGACAAGTTTCACAATGTCACTTTTCTCATACTGACAGTTTGTTGACATTTTGAATTAACTAGAATCTAAACATTTTATTTCTGCATATATTGATTTCAACACATAATCCTCTATTTACATATTACACACTAACCCTTATATGCATGGTGTTGTGGTGTAAAGATTTTTAAAAGCAGTTTTTGCAATTCAACTGTCATTAATTTATTGTAGTATTCTAGTTCACTGTTCACATTGTGATGTTATGTATTATTTTAAGCAAGTTTTATTATTGTTTATTATTCATAAGTAACTTTTATTCTTGTTTATATTGTTTTATTATTAGTGCTTATATTTTGTAATGCAAGAACATTACAAATATGTAATGTAGACATGCTTCTTAACGACGTTGATAGAAAGGTCATTATGCCTTTCCTCAGTCAAACATTGGGATACTGTTATAATCTGTAAGCCAGTTTTCTACTAGAATATTTACTATTATTTAAATAATAATAAATTCTTTCAGTTCAGTCAAAGGTTTAATTTGGCTATAAACTAGAAATATATTCAATAAATGTATGAAAGCCTAGAAAAGTTGCTTTGTTGAATGTGCATGATGAACGAGAGAATCTAACTTTCACTGTCATTGTTATAAAAAGATATTAGTTATAAATCAAGTTGACACCCGAGATGCTTCAGTAGATGCCGGATGCTGAGAGTGTTCTGCTGCATGTCACACTGATGATGCATTATGTTGCGCAAATACAATGTGCTGTATTTGTTGAGTCACATCGCGAGTGTTTCATGCCTTTGGCGATGCACTTAGGCTGCTGCTAGTTTTCCTGGATGGACTACAGTTCAGACAAAATGTTCTGTACTACCCCTGAGCACTGTCTCCACTTCACAGCAACACATGCAGAGGCGATAATTTACTTGTGTGTATTGTGAAAGATGCGGCTGGCGCTGTGTAACTGAGAAGTTTGCACTGTGTACAATATATGGCGTTTGCAGGTCTTCTCGTAGATGAATGCACAGTAATTAATGGAGCCAGAATGACTAGAACATTCTTTTATCACTATTAGTCTCTGAGCATGGCTAGACAAAGCTGCTGAAAAGACCAGCTTTTGTGATGGATGGGCAGGAAGGCATAATCAGATGGTATTTTGCCATTATGTGAATATTGACATTGGTTTTAGGCAAGGGCGTTGCTAGACCTAAAGCTCTACTGGGGCACAGGCCCCCATTACTTTTTCTATCACTTTTTTTCTTGAAAGCCTGCTGTGTGCAAGAAGTGTGCAACTCGATGCACTTCCCTTGCTTAAACCACTATTCCTACAGTACAACAATACTGAGGAAGGTAAACGTGTGTATTTAAAAATATTTAAGTATTTTTAACAAACTTAACATGAACGTTAACATTGTTTAAGGCATACATAGAATACACTGTATGGAAATAATAAAAGCAAAGAGAATTTTTTCTTGCACATCTGCATTCTTCTACATTACACAAATAACGTGATAACAGTGAATAATTACATCTTTTCAAGAGTTTACAATTAGAATATTTCAAGAAACCGGTCATTTTATGGCTGCAACTAAAATTAAGAGCATATTTAATCTAGAAAAAAAACCCAAAAACAAACAAAAAGGTATTCCTCGGTTTCCCAGCCAAGTCCAAACAAGGTTGGTTCATTTTTTGAGCATTAAACTGTACTGCCTATAATAGCACATACTGTAGTTATCTCAGCCATAGTTACTGCCAACTTTTTATGTAATGTCCTAAACTAGAGATTAATTTCATATCTGAAAGTACAGAACACATACATTTTTTTTTCTCAGCAACAATGCAATTCTACAGACTTGACAGGTTTTCCTGAGACTTTTTCTTCTAATGTCTGAGACCTGTCTGGCTCATCATCTCTCTTCTCTGCTTCCCTTTCCCTGCTTCGCACAAAAAATAAGTTCTGATGTCCATCTACAGAACCCAGTAATGATCAAGTCAAAATAATATGATCGATATTATTTAGAGACTTACTTTAGTATATTATATTTGTACAGGTAAAATATGAATACAAGATATTTAGTTATTTCGTGTTTATTTGATATATTTACTATATTAAAAAAGGTTTTCTTCTAATCTTTGCTCATAAGAGTGCTTATGAGCAAAGATTAGTGGTCATTTTGTTTTCAAATATTTTAGAGAATTTTGAGTAAAATATTTGTTAAATTCTACAGTTGTCCTCATGTGTCATTAACAAAATATGAAGTATTATAAAATAGTATATAATAATAATAATAATAATAATAATAAAATATTATAAAATGTGTATACATAAAAATATGTATGGATTCAAATTTTCATACTGGTCCTGACTTATGTTAGTTAGTGCTGTTTTGGTGCTGTTCACCAGTGTAAATTAGCAAGTGTTGCAGATTGACCGGTGTGATCTTTATGGTGAAACTGGTTGAAATAACTGTAAGAAAGCCAGCATCCAAGACGTATCATATGACCTCTTTTCAGAGGAGTGTTTTATGGTTTTGCTATTTTGCTTTGGCAGATGCTTTGGGGTACTACATAACTAGAGTCTCAATGGAAAATACTGTCTCTTCTATCTTCCATCTCTGTTTAGCACTCTCTTCATTTACAAAGGCAGAGTAACAGTGATGATTTGGTTGGATCTCTGCCATGCCATGAGATTCCCCACTGGATTGATCTCAGAGGGAGTCCGCAGCAGCAGAGGTCCATCGGGGTGAGAAATCACCCCACAAACATTGCCATTTCACAAAGTCAGCGTGGTCTCAGTAAGCTGGTGTGCATTTATGTGCACGCAAGAGAAAGAGCAGCGTTACAAACGAACAGCATTTCATTGTAATGTGTGTTTTTACACACTTCAAGTGTGTGCTTACAAGGATTTGTTCTTTTTATATGTGCTCTGTGCCAAACTCTGCGTGTGAGACAGAAGTGGTTGGGAGGTAAATAATGTAAAGTCATCAAGGATCTCAGAAAACTTAGGAGACTGAGCCAAAAAAAAAAAATTGGCTGAGAAATTATCATAAATGGCCTTGATGAGATTTAATTGGAGATTGAATAGAAGAAAGGCAGTGAGAGGACAGAGAAGCGCAGTGAAGGCGAGCTGGAGCGACTGTCTATTGAAGCGATCCTGCGTTCTCTGTCTAACTGTTAATGGCTGGTGAAAGTAGGCCAGTATTTCTGTTATTATGGCCCACAGATCTCTAATGCCTTTGATGCAGGGCAGCTCATTGTGGGCAGCGTTTCATTTTTTTTCCCCTCTCTCTCTCAGATCTATACGCAGACACACGCATTTGTTCTCTCACTTACTAATAAGGTCTCATTTGGAATGGCGCTGGCCTTTTCGGAGCCAGGGGCTTAGTGGCCTTATTTTCACCTATAAACAGAGGTAGGCGATTGCACTCAGGGACCCTGCAGCTCTGGTTGTGCTGAACTTACTACGAGTCTCTCTCTGTCAGTCTGTGTTCTTTCTGCCTCAGAAGTCACTCTCTCACATATTTGTCTGCGCACTTTGGCTTTCAGCCATCCAACAAGTATTATTGTGTTTTCCCTTCCTCCTTTTGTATGCTAGCAGTGTGAGCTGCTTTTGCTTGCTAGCTTGTCTCTGGCTCACACACACACACACACACACACACACATCCAGGGATGCCGGAGGGTCAGCTTCCACTTTAATCTAGGAAATAATTCCATTTCCCATTAGCGTAATTAATTGGGAGCTTACTGCAGCACGAAAATGTAGAGGACTAATGTGTGCTCAACGTGTGGTCTTGCTCTATGTGTGTGTGTGTGTGTGTGTGTGTGTGCAGAGTGCAGAAATAGTGTTATGGCTGGCTGATTAGCATAGTTGTTACAAAATTATTGCCTCACGCTTGACATGACTGACAACGTGAGTAACTCTGTTCTGCAGGTTACTTTGAGTGTGAAGTAAATGGTGTTTTCCGGATTACTGTACACTTCTACAAGATCTGTTTTCATTGTTTGGTAAAAAGTAAATGTCATTCGTCAATAAAATATTGAGTCAGATATGCTGTGTTGAAGAAGGATGGTCTTTCTTTGGTCCTTCTTACGTTCTGCATGATCGTGTATTAAAAAATCTGTAATTCTGTTATAATATATTGCTTGTTTTAAAATTCAATAATCAACTTCTTTTGTCATTGTACTGTGTGGTACTAAAACCAAAGGATATTAGGAAAATATTAAGTAGAAAATATTTACCTAAGTTCATGAAATACCTTTGTAATGTTAGGTATTTATATATCCAAAGAGAACATTTTCAATTCAGTTCATCATTTCACCCACCTGCATCTCGACACTGAATATAAACGCTTTATACTCTGATTCAGCTGGGTGTTGGTGAGCTCAAATCTAAATTATTTTAAGCTTTAAGAGGCCGTTTAGCCAATTCAGAACTTTGGTGCACTTTCAATTCATTTGAAATGTATTTCTACATTTGTAGTTTTTATAGCACTTTTCACAATAAATTTCACAAAGAGTATTGCCTTGGGCAACAGTGGTAAGGAAAAATTCCCTGTATGTAACACTCATACAAACTATTTTGTACAAACTAAGTTGTTGTAAGGAAGGAGGGATGAACACTAAATTAAATGTAGATTCGCTTTTATTTATTTTTTTAATTTTTTTTTTTTTTTTCAAAAAGGCCTATCGATGGATAAAATAATCATAATTATCATGATTTCTGACCAGATTTCTGAAGCAGAATGATAATAAAGTACAATATTTTCCCCCCTTTTACTTTACTAATTATTCCCCTTTTTTTTCAACAGATGTTTTCCACAAATATGCCCATCTCTTTACGGCCCCTTGGAACTGGAGTTTAAAGAGCCCTAATCTAATTGATTTTGCTTTACTGATTTTACTTTACTGATTTGTGGCATTGTGGCAAAATAAAAGCAATTAAAGCAGCCATATTATTTTACCTTCATATTATGACATTTGGATTAAGTAAGTGATTACATTTTAGTAAGTAACGTACAGGAATATATTTTCAAAATAGCCCTCCCATATCAGGTCACTTATGTTTGTACTGAACTTTGTGTTGTATTTCAAGTAGCCTCTATGTTCTTGCAGGCAATGCATTTCCTTTCAGTTTACTTTCTGAAGTAGTTTGTTTTTATTTCTCTTTTTTTATTACCCAAGATACATTAGGGGAAGAGTTTATATTATTCTACATATCAAATTAAATCTTTGTTCATCAAATAGAATTTTGTATTAAATCAAATCATTTTGAATTAGCAAATTGCTCTTTGAATCAAATAAAAATGTGAATTGTGAATTGAATCAATTCACTGTTATAAACCCTTTTTGTTGATCATTGTCTTTTGGGTTTCTTTTTTCACGCTTTCTTTTGTTCGTCAGAGTTTGTAACATCAGCTCTTTCTTTCTTTCTTTCTCACCCCCTCTCACACACTAATTAGAGAAGCCTGTATCCGTGGAGCTGAGCTGTGGTGCTGGTCCTGTCCATGTGGTTCTGGAGCCTGATCACCCTCTACTGCTGGAATGCCACCTGGGGGCCAGTGAGCCCCCCCTCAATGTGACCTGGCTGCGGGATGGGGTGGTTCTCTCAGAAAGCCAGACCATCCGGCCTTTGCCCAACGGATCTCTGCTCATCTCGCACTCTTCCACGGATGGCCAGGCTCCAGCGGGTGTGGAGGGTGGATACAGCTGCCTAAGTACCAGCTCGATAGGAGCCCTGACCAGCCGGGCTCTCACCCTGCATCTCGCCAGTGAGTGTAAACACTTTCTATTCTGATTTATGTCCAACACAGCAGCAGCTGTGGGTCTAAGAGAGATCAAAGAAGCAGATTCTTTCAAACTTTAGAGGCCAGCCAATGTTCACGTTTTTGGTTGTGCGTTTTGTTTAATTTTGCATCATCTGAAAATCATCACATACTAATTATTGTGTACACATACCTGATAAACATCTACATTTGATAAAAGTTTCAAAATATATATTATATTATATTATATTATACACTTAAAAATTGCTATGGGAATTACTTTGTAGCAATTTTCACTCAGAAATTACTAGTATATTTCACAAATAATTACAAAGAAATGACAATTATATTATTTTATATTAAGATCTAAATTAAACTAGCCACAATGCATACCATCTTCTCTCTGTGTCCCTCTCTCTGCCACATTCCACTTGGTGGTTGTCTTTGCTTGGCTCGATCTGAGTGCCGTTTTCACCTTGTTAGCACAAGGACTCGATTGTGCTTTTTGAAGAGCCTGAGGAGGGAAAAAGAGATCAGACTTCAGCCCCTTTATCTCTTTACCTCCCTCTTTATTTTTTTTCTTTCTCTTTGTGTTTAAGGCAGTCCGCTAGACAATAAAGACCATTTAGTTTAGTAATTATGTATTTCATTGGCCATGACTCTGTCTTCCTTCATTATTTCTGTTCATTCAATTTTACTTTATTACATTTATGTAGATAGTAATGATACCTGCCGTCTCTGCTGTAGAAACTGATGGACATTGCAGTTTTAGTGTAAGAGAGCACGCGCGTGTCATGTCAGTATAACCTGAAAGTTAGAAACCTGTTGTCATTGTCATTTATCAGCAAAAAAAGTAGTTCCTATTTTATTTTATTTTATTGTGATTTTTTTTTCTTTGTGGTGGGAAATAGTTACTTTCTATGGTGGTGGGAGATTGTCATGTTGAAGATTGAATTTGAAATTATACAAATAACATATTGCATAAATAGCATCAATATTCATCATAAATGTTATTTTATTTAACATGGGGCTTTTAACACACAATGCTTTCTATAGAGACATATACATACAGGCATAGAGACATTAATTTTTGAATATTTACTGTAAATCTTTGTCACAGTATTTTGAGAATGAACCAGACAGGGAGACAGTATTGGGACTGGAGACAGTCCAAACAGAGAGACCATTTCCTCCATTGAGAAATCAGTGCAGTGAAGGTCTCTACCAGGGGAGGGATGCGGGTACATGGTTTTGTAATTTACCCCTGTTATCTGTCATCTGCATGACTGGGATCCTCAGTGCTGCACCATGTGGAGGTGAGCTGCTCTGAGCAACAGTGACTCTCTGTAGCACTCATGCACTTACAGACAGTTATCATGATAATTATCTTAATCATTATCACTCACTCGGTGGTGACAGTGGCGGGGGAAGGGACCCTCATTTAAACACTTTTCTCTCCATATACTACTTTTTTGTTGTTATAAAGTGGCTTTTTCTCTCAGTGGCTGAATATTTCTCATTATTCCTGAATAGCTTTGTAATTTCAGATGCTCACACCTACACATAACAATGCTGCTGGTGTGTGCTCCAGTAAATCCCCCATGTTTTTTGTAGAGTGTGTTTGCTTTAGACCGCGTGCTGTGTACAAGTCAAAAATATCTAGTGTTAATGTTTAACAGGTCTCAGCCGAGCAGGCTGCACTGCCTGCGGAGCTGTTATGTACGCCGATGTGCTTCATGTGTGAGCTTGTTTAGGAACATTTTAGATTTGTCTGTATATTGATGCCTGCTCCTCTGGAAGACCATAAATTCTGAGAAGATTCAATAGTCAGTAGTCCCTTAAAAAAACATTGGTCCACTGTAAGTGTTTGTATTCTTAAGTGTCAGTTTAATGCTACAAGATTTTATAAGCGCAAGTGTTGAAAGTTTGGTTGTGAAGTTGAGTTTATAATAACACTTTCCAATAAGTTTGAATTTGTTAACATTAGTTAATGCATTTTGTTGCATGAATTAACAATGAACAACAGGTTTACAGCATTTAATAATGTAGGTTAATGTTAATTTATGAATATATTATTGTATATTTTTAATTCACATTTGTTTATAAAACACAAAACTAATCTTAATTTAAATATACAAAAAATACACATTGAAATGTTAAAAACCTATTGATGTATGTCTAAAAAAGGCAAACTGAACCTTGCTGTTAGCAAAATTGTATGTCTGGTTATATATTTGGTAGTTGTGTGAATAATGAAGTACCCTCTCGCTTGTTCTTGTGTGTGTGAGTTGTTCAGTGTACTGTGGGGTTATGAGCGGTGTGAGTCTAGCAGATGTAGCAGATCAAAGTGAGAGTATTTTCAAAGCTCAGAGGCACCGGGGCAGAGGTCAGGGGCCCCGCTCACCTTCCTCTACTCCCACCATGTGGATATATTGCTTGTGCTTATTCCACGAAAAGTTATTGTGATGCATTCGCTGATTCCCTTTTTTGATTTCTTGTTGCTTTCTTCTTCTTTTCTTCTCTCTCGCTCTCTCTGTCTTTCTTAGGCTTGTCCCGCTTTCTTCAGGATCCTGAACCTCAGGTTGTGCCAGTGGGTGGAACTGCCCGGTTGGAGTGCTATGTAGATGGCTTGCCAACCCCAAGTATCTCCTGGGAGAAGGACCAGGCACCCCTACCTTCACCCACAGAACCTCTAGAACCATCCAGGTAAATTATGTTGGCGTGAGCTTTGGAATGTATGATTCCTTTTTGACATAAATTATTCACATACAACATTGTTTGCATAGAGCAAGTGCAAAGCCAGTCCAACATGGGAGCTAACTTTGGTGTTTTAAAAAAAGTCTGTAAAATTATTTGAAAAATATAGATATTATTAATCATACACACACTACTGTTCAAAGATTTGGGGTCGGTTAGATTTTTTAGTCTTTTTGAAAGTTTCTTGTGTTGTATTTATTTGATCAAATATACAGTAACATTGAGAAATATTGTGAATATTATTACAATTTAAAATAACCGCTTTCTATCTTAATATATTTTATAATGGCAAAGCTGAATTTTCAGCAGCCATTACTCCAGTCTTCAGAGTCACACGATCCTTCGGAAATCTTTAAAATATGCTGATTTGGTGCTCAAGAAACTTTTCTTATTATTATCAATGTTAAAAACAGTAGTTCTGATTAGTCTTTTTGTGGAAACCAAGATGCATTTTTCAGGGTACTTTGATGTATAGAAAGTTCAAAACAACAGCATTTATTTGAAATATTTATTTATTTATTTTCGTTACCAAGTAAAAATCTTGATTGTGACTTTTTTTTATCAGTTTAATGCATAAAAGTATTAATTTCTTTAAAAAAAAATAGAATTTTAAATTTGTCAAAATCTTTTATTTGCAACATGTTTTTGCAGAAGTTGAACACTGTAATGATCACAGATGTGTCCGTCACGCATTTGGATTCATTGGCAATTCAAATGAGCGCCAGTAATGACAACTAGTCTTAATAAGTGAGTTTGAAGCAGTCTGATTTTCACAAACACTCAAAAAGTCTTAATCTTGAATTCTTTTTTGTGTTGTATGTACTGCTCACTTGCAATGTAGACTGGGTAAGATGAACAGGAAGGTGGGGAAGTTACAGTAACAGCTTCTTTGGGATGAAATTTCAAAGCAAAATATGTATTTCAGTGTAAATTCCATTTTCTAATTATATTGTTAATCTAAGTTAATAACCATTATTATACTAAATATGTAGCCCTATCTTAAAAGTAATTATGACTGACCAACACTTACAAAATTACCAGGTAGTTTTGTAGTGCTGTAACTGAAAGGTATTCCTGATATTAGAATTTCTCAGTACTTGTCTGATTCATTCAAACCCTGTCATAAGCAGATAATGGCCTGTGGTCAAGTAAGAAGCTGCCCAGCTCCTCCAATTATGTGTCTTTTCTAGAGAATATTTGTGGTGTGCCTAGTGGTGAAAACTCATTATGATAAGACTATCCATAGTGTCTGTGAGTGTAGTTGTGCATGGACTGACTGTGTGTCTTCTGATGGGAACATCAAGGAGCATCAGTTGACTACCTCTCCTGATGACATAGTAAATTATAACTAATGGTACATTTTACACACATTACATTTTTGTTTAAAAAAATCACATTAGTACTGTTTTCGCAGCAACTGTAGTTTTATTTATTAAAGCATCTTTTAGACTAATATCAAAATATCACTATGAATAAATTTATATAACTGAATATCAAAGTATGTTCTTGCATTTAAGTTTACTTATATGCTTTAGTCATTGTTTTAATACATTTGACTATCATTTTATCCAACTCTGCTTAATGGTTAATAAAGTAATCTATTGAATAAATATTTGGTATGACTATAGATTTTCAACTCATTTGATTATTTTGTGTGTTTGAAAAGATATAAAATTACAAATTGTTTGAAACAAGGTAGCCAAACACAGTGAATTCATGTTACAGTATTGCCAGTTCATCTCATGGGGTAATCAGAGTTGTTTACCATTTTCCAAATGTGTGTATGTTACAGTAGCTTTTGCAATATGTCAATATAGAGCAGGAGAGACTGCACATGACAGGAGCCAATCAATGACTCTTGTGTAAAAGAGGCCCATGAGAGGTCAAAGTGTTGGGCATGGGCCCGATCAAAGAGGTGGGCATCACAGGGAGGGAGGCAGAGGGCAGAGAACCGTTGCATCAAATGAAGTCCGGGTCATCGGTTTAAAGTGTGTCATGTCATGTGATAAACAGAGGGCTTACTATAGCAGAGGTTGCCAAATTTCTGTAACTCACTCACACTATCTGAAAAGGTCAGCTACAGGATCTGTAAGAAATCTGAAAGTTTTTATTTTGGTTTGCTAACTATACAGTACAGTAATCTTCTGAAGTATTGACAGTATACTGTCCCAATTGGCAAAAAAAAAAAAAAACCTTGTTATGGTGTTAGATCTTTGATTACAAAATAAATTCAAAAGATATTTACGTGCATTAGGGATTTGCTAGAAATTTGTTAGCTTTGCTAGAAAGATTTTTCCTCATTTGTTTTTCCTTCCATCATTAAACCAAATGTTGTTATTCAATGTCAGAGGAATCTTATGTTTTGAAATGGTAAAAAGATAGATTTGGAACCCTAATGAAAGCAAAATCTTGTCTAAGCTTAAATATCATATGTATGCCTCAACACACCTGCCTGGAAGTTTCCAGCATGCCTAGATTAGCTGGTTCAGGTGTGTTTAATTAGGGTTGGAGCTAAACTGTGCCGGACACCAGCCCTCCAGGACCGAGTTTGGGCACCCCTGATCTAGAAGTTAGTGAAATTACGTTTAAAATAATATGAATTTAAAAATTCAAATACATATTTATTCCAAATTTTATATTTTCATTATTTGGTTCTAAAGCATCTTTTTTATGATGAAAGGTGATTAATGGAATTTTAAATGGAATGGAAGGTGTTTATTTAACACTCATTTTCGTGCGCCTTCACGTAACTGACACTTTCGACATGCATCTGTGGACTGGATTGTTTAAACGTCACTCATTAGGACCAGGTGTTGTTATTGATAGTCCTAGTACCGTTTCACACCAAGGCAAAGAACGTCTGTCGCATAAAGTAAGGCTGACATTGAGCGCCTTTCAGCCTAGTTTTTCTCAGGGTGTGCTGCACTGTCGGCACTAGTCAGACACCGTTGATGGCTTTTTGGCCGATTGAGCATTTTGAATCGTGTTGGCCAGTCGGTGAGAGAGACCGCTGTTCATCTTAGCGAAGCAGTGCACCAGAAAAAAACCACCTGCTGGTATAAAAAGCTCCTCCCACATAAAACGCAGAACGTACGTGATATTTGGCCACTGGCTATAGTCTTTGCAGTGTGTTCAAGCACAACTTTTTGGCCCAGTCGTAGGCAACGCGAGGCAACAACACAGTTGTCTTTGATGTCGTTTTGGTGTGTCATGGGGCTTTAGAGTAATTTAAACACCTCTGATTCACTGCTGCATTCAAGAGCACAAGACGTGTCTATAATTGGTTACAATGTTCCACTGCAAAAAAATCACTGAAATGAAACGTTTTGACATAACAGGAGTAGACTTAAATGAAATGCTGCAATTGACATGTTCATGAAAGTCTTAAGTATGGCAGCCTTAATTGCAGTCTCTTTTTGGATTAATTATGCAGTGCTTTGATTTAAAGGAAGAAAAGTTTCACCATCATTAAAGACGCAAATGCTGCTGTTTGCAGGTGGTAGACAGCATTCCAAAAAGCAGCTCCCTATGTTATACTTGCCTCCCCATTGCTGGCTGTGCGTTCCACTTCTGCTGCCAGTGAGTCTCCTCACCTGCTAAAGCAAACATGTGCTATATGGGTGCTACATGGGTGTTATATATAGCTCCATACAGTACGGGTCTACTTAATCAAGTCTGTACAATAATAAAAATAAATCCAATCAAAGGCACCCTGCTGCTTAGTGTATTGGAAAGTATAATTGTGTTATAATCTGGGATTTAAACTATGATGCCATTGAGACAATCTTACCTTTAGACGACCTAAACATTTCACACTATTGAGTTTCAATTTACGGAAAAAATCTAAGACACACACAATAAAAAAAACAAAAAACAAAGTGCAGTGAAAATCATTAAACATGATTTCAATAATACAGCAAGCAATAGTCTGCATTATATTCATGTGTGATGTACAGTATAGTGGGGGGTTGTGAGCTAAGATTTGTGAAAGGCCAGCATGAGAGCTGTTTTTAGTCCCAGTTCATCTCTGCGTTTGTGTATGTATTTGTTTTCCACAGCATTATTCATCTCTCTTATGTAATGG
The DNA here is from genome assembly GCA_021397915.2 of Tor tambroides. Classification (NCBI taxonomy): domain Eukaryota; kingdom Metazoa; phylum Chordata; class Actinopteri; order Cypriniformes; family Cyprinidae; genus Tor; species Tor tambroides. The sequence continues at coordinate 13,562 of JAFVLL020016420.1, forward strand.
TCTGTGTTAAAATTCCCTTCACAAAACTCTTGAAAGACTCTAGAAAGTTCATCCTCTTTCCTTCTCTCTCTTCATCTCTCTTCAAACACACTTTCATTTCCTTCATTTTCACTGCTTTCCTTTAAGTACATCAAAGAATTGTTTTCGTTTTTCTCTCTGTTTTTTAAACCCTATCACATTTCACTCAGTAGAAAATAACCTGCAATTGTACTTTCACTGAACTGCTATACTTAAAGTTTGCTAAATTGGAACAACTAATTTTGTACTTGATGCACTTTAATTGTGCGCAAGTAGTGCTGATGTCCAACTAAAGATATACTGAAGTATATTTGATTGTGTTAAAGTGGAACTATTGCTAGTATACTTCGGGTATCTTGCATTTAAAGACCAATATTATTCAGATATTAAGATCATACAGTCCTCATCAGTAGTGACATTAAAACACATTTTAGGCTTAATATTAAGAAATATGCATTGTGCACAAGTAGTACTCCAAATAAAGTTTAATTATATTTTTTTATATCAGTAAGTCTCGAGTTATATGTCAGTAAATATGTTAATAGATTTGAACTATTCTTAGTATGAAATAAATTTGTTTTAAAATACAAAATAGTACTTTTAAAATAGTACTTTTATACTAGGGTAGTTTTATTTTCAAATCTTATTTTAGTCTATGGACACTTTTAGTTTCTATCATTTATAAAAGTAAACAAAATAATTATAATCAATTAAAATAAATACATTTCAGTATTCCAGAAGTTAAAAAACCCCAAAATTCAGGTTGTATGCAAGGTTGTATTTTAGAGCTCTATTTTAGGCAGTGGTGAAAATAAATATAGTAAATAAATAAAGTGATCATGCCCCCTGGTTGAGAAGCTCGAAGCATTGTGAATGTCCAGTGAAAGTCGATGGGGACTAGAGGCTGCCACCAAGGACAAAAAAAACACAACTAGAGCATCATAAAAGTATTCTATACTACAATTTATTGTATTTGCACTATATTTCAAGTTTTATGAAGCTATATGATAGCTTTGTGGGATGAACAGACTGAAATTAATGTTACAATTTTATTCACTTGTTTGACAAACATGGTCATCATTCACTTTCATAGTATGTAAAATAGTAGCTTGGACAGCTTGGTCTGCTCTAAATATTTCGTTTTGTGTTATACAGAAGAGTGAAAGTCACTGAGGTACCAAAAGACATGAGGGTGAGTAAATGACGAAAAAACATCTTCATTTTTGGGTGCACTATCCCTTTAAAGACACGTCACTGGTGTTGTTTTAACATTCTGAAGTCGTCACTTTAGCTATTCCAGATCCGTCCGTCTTTTCTCGTTTCTCTCCCTCCTTATCAGAACATCTTTCCTCCCTCCTTTAGCCTTCACTTTTTGCTCCGTCTGTCACCGTACTTGGAAGGACA
>JAFVLL020016421.1:0-10346 GCA_021397915.2 Tor tambroides
GATACAATACACAAGAACATATACAAGAACAGTAATAATATACACAATGATCTAAAGATATGTGTTCATTCAAAGAAGGGTTTTCTATGAATTAAAAAAGGAGGAAAGTTCTGTTTTTATGGGCATGGAGTGGGTTTCAGAAGGGTCTGTTCTTACTGCACTTCGCATCTCACATACTTTTGAGCAATAAAACAGTCTTATCAGATGGTTTCCCTGGTAACTGAGCCTTTTAGGGTGCTCTTCCAGGAGAAGGGTTCAAAGACCCTCACAATTTGTTTGTGGAATGAGAGGGTTTCCTGAATTATGCATTAAATATAATGACTAAATGTGTGTCTGATTTGTCCAAACGCTACAGACATTACATTTTAGAGACCAGCAAAATGTCACAATTCTCAATACCACAGCAGAATACTAGGGTAACTAATATTAGTGTAAAAAAAAGTCCTCAAAATTATTGAAAATAATTAAACTGTTAATAATAAAAAAGCAAAAGACAAATACAATAGAATAAAAAAAGATACAAATGCAACAAACTTGGCCTACAGACCTTGAATAATCTAATGTAAAATAAAACAGCGTAGTCTTCACCATAAGAATTCAACTTCCTTTGTTTCTTATTAAAGCTAAAAAAGTCCTTCAGTCAAGAGCAGTGAGTAATTTTGTCTTTTGCTGTTTGATTCATAATAAGCACAGAGTCAGCAACAGGAATTTAGCCTTCTGTCACTTTAAGAGCCGCACGGATCCAATTTACTGTTACACAAGTATTTTCATTCTCAACTGTTTACGTTCATTTATTACATAACTGACGAGGGTTTACATGAATAATCACTAAGCGCCGCATTTTGACACATTGTTTGCGTGTATTTGACTGTTTAGGTGCGCACCTTGAGCTAAACGATGACTTTACATGTCCGTGTTTCATTCTGTCTCTGAGAGCATGCACAGAAATCCTCCTGAGGAACAGCGCAAGTTCTCTTCTGTGCTTTTAAAAACATGAATAAATCCAAATAAAGCGCGTCCCACTTTGTAAGTCACGTTACATGATTTTACTGATTTACACATGAAATTGGGGTTTAACGAGGAGCGAAAGCGCACCACTGGAAAGGGGGTGGAATGGGGCGCAATAATCATTTTATCTCGATAATTGTATTTTTTATAATTGTTCAATGCCAAAATCAAAACTGTATTTCAATTAATTGCACAGCCCTATTTTAAGATGAACTTAGAATGTTGGCTTAAAGTTTAAAAAGCCTAAAAGTTTGAAGGTTTGTAGTTCTTACAGATCAAGAGAGCAATAGATTGGTATCCAGATAGAACGATAGATGGATTTAGAATTGCCGAATGAGCTGCAGTCATACTGAACTGCAGTATGATTTGTTGTTAATGTTACTACAGTTGGAAGTGAACTGCTATTGGTTATGTATATTCTGTTTTCAGGAGCACCATGCAAGCATTCTGTGATTCTGACCAACACAGCTCAGAGCAGCGGGGACGGTTGAGTTTGGGTTCGGAAAGTCCATTAGTCATGATTCCCGTGGTCATAGGGTTGAGCTGGGCTGAAGGACGGATGAGGCAGCAGGCTTGTCTTCACTTGTACATCTCAGCCTACAAATGGCCAGCACATTCATCACAGAGTGGAGACTGCAGCGGACTGTTGCTTTTAATGGATATTAAGAAAGCAGACGCTAGAACTCTGGCCTGGATGTGGTCTGGCAGAGAGATTTTCTGCTGTCATTGCTTTCACACCATTGAGCACACAGCATCACCGTGTTTGTGTGAAAGTGTCTCAGTGTGCTGTGATACATAGCAATGCAGAAGAGAGAGAGGAGAACAGACCATCAGTGGCCGTCTCATCTCTGTCTCGTGTGTTCTCTTCTCGTGTCTCTTAAATCTTCTCATTTCCTTTCAAATAATCAATTGTCATCTCATTTTGTGTCTGCCCCTCCTGTCTCGTCTCGTCTCGTCTCGTCTCGTCTCGTCTCGTCTCGTCTCGTCTCGTCTCTTCTCTTCTCTTCTCTTCTCTTCTCTTCTCTTCTCTTCTCTTCTCTCAATCTCCTATCTTTGATCTTTTTTTCTCATTTCGTCCCCTCCCCTCTATTTTTTCCCATCTCATCTATTCTCCTCATGTTCTCATGTCTCTTCTAATCTCATCATGGTAATTTACAGCTGTTGTTTCTACTAACCTCTCATTGTCTCTTCGTGTCTCCTGTAATCTCATTTTGTTTATTTGTCTCTTTATAATTTCACACTGAACTTTCTACAGTATGAAATTTGGTAGGCAGCAGAATTTGAAAGCAGACCGTCTGTTCTGTTTAGTTGTGAGGGGTCAGGCTGAAGGGACAGGGAGATTTGGGGATGTTCTCTCTTTTAGTTTTGGTTAAAATCCATAGAGAGCACACAGAGAGGTCTGGGCTTCTGGTTCAGAAGCTTTCAGAGAGGCTGTGCTTCATCTATGCTTTGTACATGTTTCTGAGATATGCGTGTCTCCACTCAGAGCACGGCAGGGGAAAAGGCTTGACTCATGTCTGCAGACCACCTTAGGCATCTGAGCCCGAAACAAGAAAATTGCCATGACCGGATTTCATTCACTTTGAGCATTTATTTGTTCGATCCTGGGGCTAAATGGGAAAAGCAGACATAGTGTCACTCTCTATGGCCTCCTGTATGGCCCTGAAGCTACTTTCCCAAGTTCTTTTACTGCTTTATAGTCTCACATAAACAGACATTTGCACTTGTCTTTTTTGCTCAGACCCACAGCATATTTTCTGGCATGATAGTTTGCCTATATTCTTACTTTCAGATAGACTTTGATCTCTTCTTTTGCGGTATCACTTAGAAGCACACACCGCGCAGACGACGTATTCCATGTTTCCGACATAATTCCGGGTCACGACGCCTCAAGGCAGCGGTGCTTGTGTCTCTCTGCCTGCTCCCTGGGCGTCAATGCGGTAAGCTTAGATGTGGGTGGGAGAAAGTTTTCCAAGGCCCGAGAACATCATAAATCAAAAAGCAACGTCAGATCTACGCAGCTGGGCTCCCAGGAACTTGGAGCACAATATGAGTTGCTGACATTTTAATTACTTTGTCATACATCTCACACTGGTAAGCCTATTTTGAGAGCGTAATTTATGGCAGTAAATGAAAACAAATATTCTCTAAACCATCTTTCTGAAAGCCGGTTCTTGCCGTGTTGATTAATGTAATATCTTTCTAGCGGTCTGTCCAGTGCCCAAGAGAATTAGGTTCTGGCCCCTTTCCGACATGCGCATATTTTGTTACTTTTCAGAGGCTTCTGAATGTGAACACACACACACACACACACACACACACACACACACGTCCCACTGAAACGGCAGGTAAACAATATACAAAAACTCTCAGAGAGTAATTCATCTTCAATTATGCCTATGACTTTTTTTTCTTAGAAAAAGTCTTTTTTCTTTTAGTTTTCAAAATAGAGATGATAAAAAGTATTAAGGCGTGATTGTCAGAGCGTATCTCAGCAAATTGATCTTTAGATTTGATTCTCCTTTATTGGAAATGGCTGGCCGGTTAAATTTGTGCTTTTTAGCCTGGCGGGAGCACAGCCTTTTCAACAAATCGAAACGGTCGTCCTCTTTGAATATTTAGATTACCTGGGCTTCCCGGCACCTTTCCTAAGTGGATTAACATTTCACGTGGCTCCAAACCTGCATTTTTAATACGTTGTGGGCTGATATCAAAGAGTCCTCAGGGATCAGAAACAAGCATTCCCATTATCTTTCCCGCTGTGCTTTGTTTACCAAACCGCGAGCAGGGGCCATTCATCTAGACAATTGTAATGGAATCCAAACTAGCTAGACTAATCATAAAATCACTTTATACACAGGTCGCATCGATTCCGCTCATGGCGTAAACCAGGTAAACGCTCAGGCCCCCGCTCTCCTGCTTTTACAAACCTCCGCTGGCAGCGTTACACAAGATCATACATGCTGCTATTAGGCCTTTAAATCATCATGAAGGTGAGCTGTTTATGTACACATCAGTTCGGAGCCTCTGATGCTTGCCAAGGCATTTCAGCCGACGCATATTTAATAATTAAAAGTCCATCAAGGCGGGCCGCTCTGACCTTTCAAAGCCGCCACTGACATCTGTGAAGGGTGCCTTTATTTCCCAGATGCAGCCCAGCCTGGATCCGCAGCCAGGTGTCAGGGTGCAGACAGCGATGTAATGCATCCTCATCAGCAGCCGCCAATCTCCATGCCTCGCAGAAACCCCTCCCCACCAAAGCACCAACTTTTGATGGATCTCTTTATGTTAATCTGCACTTAATCATGAAACCGCAAACGGAGAACTAAGCAGAACCGAAGCTCGCTCTAATTACACGTCAATATTGCTCGCCACGGAAGCGCAGACAGCCCTCTTGTTCCTACTTCTGCCGCCTTTATTTTTTGTATTTGTCTATTTGCAAACATCTCCGCGACTTGACAGTCTTTTGTAGGGATCTGTCTTGGAAATAGGTAATGACTACGGCACTTGTACTCGCGGCGTGTAGGAAGACGCTACAGGTCCCGCGGAGCCGAAAACTAATCATAAGTTTCAAAGCATCCCCGAGTCGTGCTCTGCCTCTCAAGGGCTTCTTCGCGGTGGTCACGCCTGAGCAGAAAATCTCTTAGACAGCAGTGATGTGTAATTGAGGATGTCATCAATTAATCAAAAAACGAGGGAGGAGAAAGACTATGCATGAGGAGTAGGAGTCAGGACTGGAGATACGCAATCCGTGCCTGCTTTCATCTACGGAAATAAAAGAAAACAATTCCATCTGGCATACGTGGAGTCGTGGGTTATCAAAGCACCATGTTCTCCGCTGGTTTGAGATGGTAATTTTGCCGTAAAGAGGCACAGAGAAACTGACACCTGAATAAATTGACAGTGATACACATCTGCCACTAAGTGTCTTGCCTGCAAACTTTGAATTGATGGATGAAGTATGACGTGTTCTGATTAATCATTAGCGCGATAGCAGCAGCTCTGACTTCAATCTGCAAGTGTCTGAAAGAGATAAACACTTATTAAAGGTATAGTTCACTCAGAAATGAAAATGTTCCTTTCACTTACTCATCCTCATGTCATTCAAAGCCTGTATGACTTTCTTTTTTTCTGTGGAACACAATGTTATAAAGAAAATACTGGTTATTTTTTCTGTACAATTACTGGGGCAAAGATCTTTCAGGGTTCCATAAGATCACAAAATCTCAATAAAAGTATGATATTGTAATACACTAAAACCTTTTTTACTTCCAGTGAGTTTTTTGTGAAATGGTTCAAATGATTTGTTCTTTGAAAAAAGGCAACTCAAAAGAATTATTATATATACTGTGTGTGTGTTTGTGTGTGTGTGTGTGTGTGCGCGCGCTACTGTTAAAAATTTGATAATCGAAAATTCAGTAATATTGTGAACTGTTATTACAATTTAAACAACTGTTTTCTATTTGGATGTATTTTAAAATGTAATTCACTCCAGTGATGGCAAAGCTGAATTTTCTGAGCCATTACTCCAGTCTTCAGTATCACATGATCCCTTGATTTGGTGCATTTGTTGAAACATTTCTCTTATCACAATTGAAAACATGTGTTTGTGATTCATGTTATAATATCTTTATGAGACTTCTATTTACTTTTTCAGTGAACAGTTCCTTTTTCACTTTTTCCCCAAGTCTGGGTCTCGACAAACAGCTCTCTCACTTAGATACTCGCCTGTAGGTTTATTCCCACCAACAGCGGTATTTCTGTCCATAATGACCCTTACCGCTCATTGATTCTCAGCTTGTGTCAGAATGAGGGATCAGGTACATTGAAAACGCTCAGGGCCCCATGAAATTCCGCCACGCCAGACGCGTCCCAGTCAAACCCAGGGCGCAGTGTTCACGGCAAAGCTAGTTTTATGGAACCCAATATACATCAGTTAAGCACTAATTAAAATGCTGTCACTCTATTTCAATAGTGGAATTTGTTAGGGTACCAGACTAATTGTCAATAATGGTTTAACATAGCTGTATTTCATTCGCTTTGTTACTCTCCACAGAGCCATAACGTTGGAGAACCAGCTAGTGGTGCTTGCTACGGCCGCGGCGGACGCCGGGAGGTACTACGTACAGGCTGTTAATGAGAAGAATGGAGAAAACAAGACAAGCCCATCCATTTACCTGAATGTGGCAGGTAAGTTGAGGGGGGGATGAATCTCACTAGATCATTTCTATTACCCTGCAGCTAATGTCACATGGCCAGCCACTGATGCAGCCCAGACAGAACTATCGACCAGACGTGGGAGTTATGGCCTTCAGTTTGTCCGCTCCCTTTTTTGTTTTTGCCCACGTCGTAGGCACAGTTTAACGCGTTCGCTTCAGAAGCGCCTGCAGGCCGGCATGCAGATGCGAGGTACCTGTAATTTCCATTCCCTCAGGGGGCCGTTTAATGCGGTGCATTCATCAGAGAAGAAGGGCATCAGTGGAATGACACACAGAATCTGTTTGTTCCAGTGACACACTTGGATCTGCTAGCTGAACGTTGTTTGGTTGCTGTTGTCGTAGCTGCGTTGGCAGGTGCTGCTGAGCTTTGCCAGCTTTCACAATACTAATGTGCACGTCCCATTCAGTGGTGATCCGTCAGAAGAGGTAGAAATGGCTCAAAAATGTATTCAATATGAATGTTAGTAATTATTTGATCGAATTAATTGTTGGTTTAATTAATTTACTTACTAATGTGCATAACCCTTATCCATGTAATGTTTAAAAATGTACATTTTTTATCATGCTGACAGCATACACTCTTTCCTCATCAGTTCAGACCAATCGAAAATAATGTTCCACTGACGTACTGTAGTGTCATTTGCTTCTATTCAAAATATGGCCAAAAAGGTGAAATTAAATTAGCCTGCAGCAGAAATAACCAGTCATTATCAGAGTACCCTTTCAAACCAATTAGCTCTTCACTATTGCTTTAGTGTATCATCAAGCCTGCTTGTGGTTAATGCAACAGGTGAAGAGAGACTTCCAGTTTTAGGCAAAAGTGGAGATGAAATGGAAATTATTAAAGGATCTTAACCCTAAAGACTGAAAGACAAGGCTAGATATAAATGTTCCATAAAAAGGGAGCAGAGTCCACTCATTTACAAATGTTGATGTTATCGTTGATAATGTTAATGTTGATAATATTATACAAATGATATCATCAAAAGTTTAAGGTCAGTAAAATAGTTTCTGAAAGAAGTCTTTTACACTTCCCAAAGGTGCATTTATTTGATCGAAAATAGAATAAAAAAAGGTATAATGTGAAATATTATTATAATTTAACATAACTGTTTTTCATTTTAATGTAATTTAAAATGTGATTTTTTTCTTGCGATGGCAAAGCTGAATTCATTCATTCATTAGTCATTCAGTCATTACTCCAGTCTTCAGTGTCACATGATTCTTCAGAAATCATTCTAAAATGCTGATTTGCTGCTCAACAAATATTTCTTATTGTTATCAGTGTGAAAACAGTTATGCTACTTAATATTTTTGTGGAACCAGTGATACATTTTGTACTAATTTCTCCTATTTTTACATTTATATTTCCTTTGTCTTCATCTAACGCTCATATGTGACCCTGGACCACAAAACCAGTCTTAAGTCGCTGGGGTATATTTGTAGCAATAGCCAAAAATACATTGTATGGGTCAAAATTATAGATTTTTTTTTTATGCCAAAAATCATTAGGACATTAAGTAAAGATCATGTTCCATGAAGATAATTTGTAAATTTCCTACCATAAATATATAAAAACTTAATTTTTGATAAGTAATATGCATTGTTAAGAACTTAATTTGGACAACTTTAAACACGATTTTCTCAGTATTTTGATTTTTTTGCACCCTCAGATTCCAGATTTTCAAATAGCTGTATCTCGGCCAAATATTGTCCTATCCTAACAAACCATACATCAAATACATCAATGGAAAGCTTATTTATTCAGCTTTCAGATTATGTCGAAATCTCAATTTTGAAAAATTGACACTTATGACTGGTTTTGTGGTCCGGGGTCACATATTAAATTATTGTTTAAAATCATGAATAATTCATTAATGCTGTTAATGTCATTTTTAGCAAATCTCAAAATGCATTCATGCATAAATACGTGTATCATTTAAAATGATTAATTTTGTCATTTTTTTTTTTTTAGTCTAAATAGTTTGGAATTGTACTATCAACCGTTTATTAATTATTGGCTCTAACAAAATAATTAGCTTATTGGTAATATCCAGAATTTGACTGTTGGTGCATCCCTAACTGTAATACAGTCTTGGCATTGGCAGTGATTCCCTCACAAACTTGCATCATTGACCTCTGGGAAATGGCAGTGAGCTAGAATTTGATGTGAGATGAAGGAACATGGAACTAGCATTATTTTTTCAATACCAGATGAAACCAACTTGATGATGTGAAGAGTATAAATGAGCAGGAGGCTGGAGGCCGCCAATAAAAAAAAAAGAGAGAGAGACAGGCTCTGAGCTGCTACGCCAACTACAGAGTTAATAATTCAATTGAATTATGAGTTTTAATATCCTGATGAATGGAGTGCATTTAAACTAGTCTTAAGGAAAAGCCTTTAACGCAGTTCTCTCTTCATTTGCTTTTCAACAGCTCCGATTTTCAGATTATCACATGAGATGATTAGCATTGAATTTGTGAATGCGGTACAGATAACAGATGAGCGCGTATCAGTGTGTATAGCTCTGTCAGAAACAGGGATTTGCGATGATACTTTTTTGGACGCTGTTGAAATTAAGCAGTTAATTAATTTCCCTATTGAAGTGCTAATTCCCCTGATATTTGAGGAACAATAGTGCCGAGCCCAGATGAAGGGGTCTATCATCATGTGACTGCACTGTGGCATTTATGCCTGAAGTCTCATTCTACTCTTCACGTTCTCAGGAAGTAAACAAGCAATGACACAGACAGCAAAATAAAGAGTATCCGTTGGAAAGCAGCCCCCTGAAACCCTTTTTAGTTACACTTACAGACGGCAGATGAAAGCTTCTACTGCCCTTAACGTGCATTAAGTACAATTCAAATGTCAAGACTGCCCTTTTGGCATTTCCTTCTTTTCAAAAATTAGCCAGCATTCACCTCAGAGCTGCAAGGCAAGTGCTATGAACGAAGCAAAGAATAATGACCTCTGAAGAACAGTGACCATGGACTTATTGTAATTAGCTGTGCTTGCTTGCTAAGGCCAGTGTCAAATCTCTATGTGAGCATACAGAAGGTTTGAGATTTGAACACACACCTAACCCTAAGTATATTAAATGTAATATGTCCTGTTCCATTTATGCTACATTCGTGACCTCAAACCATGCTGCTTGTTGAGGAAGAGATTTGCTATTACTTTTTTGAGTCATTGTACTTGCGATTTTTGCCTTGTAGACGATAAAACAGGTGAAGAAATCTCATAGATTTGAATTAAAAGCATGGGCGTAGAATATGCCTCACTTTTAATAAAACATAAATTCGTCACCCATACTTTTTCGGTCATAGGTGATCAGGTTTTCAAGGGCCACTGTAAATAAATATATATTTAAATTCAAAGAGACAAGATAGTTTTGTGTAGGCTACACTTTATTCATATCCAAAACGATGTGAACATTATGGAGCACAAAACACTCTCATACAGTGTCTGTTTCATTCACACGAGAAACTCGAAGATGGACTCATAGAATAACTTGTGACGTACGAAGAAATCAAAGGCATCCAGTTATCGCTGTAGCTAAGCTGAATAAAAAGCAATGTTTTGACTGATGAAACATGAAGACAATAAATACACCATTGTGACGATTTATGGTTTGTGTGTTTTTCAAATTTCCAGGTAATAAATAAATAAATAAAGTATATGAATGATGCAGTGCTAACTGACATATCATTTATTATAGTACAGAAACTATAAAATATATTTTCTACCTTATTTTGTGCTAAAAATGGAAAAAAGTGTAGTGTATAAACCAATCATAAAATTGTCATTAGGACAATATAGGAAAAAAATATTAGAGAATACAGATTATTGGTTATTGTCCAGCAGTGTGTTTAATTTATTAACCAATTAAAAGTAAGAGATAAGAATTTTTATTTGAATCAGAATCAGAATGAGCTTTATTGGCCAAGTATGTTTACACATACGAGGAATTTGTTGTAGTGACAGAAGCTCTACAGTGCAACAGAAAGACAGCAACAGGACAGGACAGATAATAAAAGAATAATATACAAATATCCAAACAGGCAATGTACAAAACAGCAAAAACACAATATATAATATAGACAATTATGTATGTACAG
>JAFVLL020016422.1:0-5000 GCA_021397915.2 Tor tambroides
ATTTTATTTCCTTTTATGTAAAGCACTTTGAATTACCACTGTGTATGAAATGTGCTATATAAATAAACTTGCCTTGCCTTGCCTTGCCTATATTCTCACTATATCAGACTATATGAGCTATAAAAGCCTGATAGATCAAGTAATAGATACTAACATGTACTTGTATTCAGATACTACTTGTAGCCTTTCCCATGATACAAAAACATCTGGCATTGCACTTGAGCTGTTTGTTTTGGTTAATAATAAATAAAAAAAAACATGCACACCATTTTAGAAATATTTAATTGCATACAGCATCGTTCTAACCAAGCTGTTACATGAATCATAGATTTATTAAGTGCACTTGTGACTCACTGCTCTCATGTACTGAATATAAATAACAGTGTCTGCATACTTTTGGATATTAATGTCTGGACAAACAGATGGAAAATCATTGAATAGCAATGGACCCAGAATAGATCCTTGGGGTATATCTGTTGATATACTTAAGGCTGTTCAATCTGATCATTATGATTCTATTCAATTCAAAGTCTCTGGAAAAAAATTAAAACCCTAATAATTTAAACATGAGAATTCTGTGGTTAACAGTGTCAAAAGCCTTCCTGAGGTCAAGATACACCGCTCCAATAACCCCACCATTATTCAATGAAGACTTAACTTTTCAGTGAAGTAACAATTGGCCATCTCAGCAAACAAACTAGCATTCAAATAATCAGTGATTTGCGCAAAAGTCATTCCTCTGCAACCTTGGACACTGCAGGAAAAATACTAACAGGCCTATAATTACTAGGAAAGTGAGAATTTCTACTTTTCAGTACAGGAACAACAGATGACTTCCAAGAAAATACTGAACAGCAAGCTGTCAAAGGCTTCAGAATGGAAAGGTGACAGGTTTTTATTGTGCATTCATGCGTTTATCCAACACTGCATTCATCTGAAGCGTTTCCTGAGGATCGGTCGTGTTTCTACAGGAACACGGATCTGAAACGCGTTCAGGAATCATGCCAATGTTTGCAGTTCCTCTTCAGAGAAGTGCGATTTACTTCCTGCACACACGAGTCACTCCATTGTGAGGTAATCTAGTACAAATAATGGCCACCTAGTGCTCATTGAAAGAGCTTTTGAAAAGCGTTTCATCGTTTTACTGGAAAATCCAGATGGGTTTCTTTTTGTTACTGGATTCACTGGAATAATGAGACTCAGAGGAACGGCTGTTTGTGTATGTCTGTTTCTGCATCATGTGCAGGTCTAGATGAAGTCAGACAGGTCTAAAGAATGTAATTACTAGATACCTTATCCATGAACTAGCCACAAAAACAAAGCCACTTTTATAGAAGAACAGTGTTCTGTTGAGTGAGTCACAGATGTGAAACCCACAGATGCTTAATGACTCAATTCATAGAAACAGAAATGACAACAACTCAAGTAATAAACTACAGAAATTACAGATGATAATCTCAAATGAATGTTTAGACAGTGCCATCTGAAACTAATTTAAAGTCTTATTCTCCAGTACAAATATCTAGACCTTTTAAAAATCAAGATGCATCAACTTGAAAAGCAATATAACTAAACAATTTTTTTTAAATTAAACAAATTTTTGTTTGAAAGTATAAATCTTTTGAAATGCATTACAAGTAACATGAGTAATGTAATCAGATTACTTTTTCAAGTAACTAGTAAAGTAATGCATTACTTTTAAATTTACAAGAAAGTATCTGCTTTTTCAAGTAACTCCAGTTTTCCATGTCTTGACAGATTCAGTATTCCTCAAAACCAGTAAAAAATAGTGAAACCTAAAGCCAGTGAACCTGCAATGATTAAATGTTAAATATGTTAAAATGGAACAAGAAAATTCAATGGAAAAACAAGAATATTTTTCTGACCCCATTGGCAGATTTTTGTTCTTGTTTTAAACAAAAAATGAGCTTAATTTTAAAACATTTTTCAGAAAACAAGACTTAATATCGTATGTCTTAGCGGCTTCCGAAGGAAATGTGTCTTGATTTAAGGATGTTTAGATATTTGTACTGGAAAACAAGACAAAAATACTGAAGAAGAAAGTCACAAATACTGGACAAATACTGGACAATCTCAAATATATGCAATTTGTCCCTATTAAATATGAATTTAAATTGATCTCTCAGACTCGCTGCACATCAAAGTCGAACTTAAAACCTGAATGTTTGGGGAAGAAACATTTATTTGGAGATGAATTGTGAAACTGAGATAACAAACATTTTATCGGATTTCTTTACAAAGTGCTGTCTGGTATTGAGCACAGTGATGGGAATGAGCTTTGAAATACAAATCCAGTTCCAGACAGAGACAGCTATTGCATTAATCGTCTGACGTGGCCGTCTGGAACCACGCAAACTTTCACTGTGAGAAATGGGAAGAAGCTTAATCAACAAACAATCCAATCAAAGCTATGAATCATGAAGATATGAGATATCAAGAAAGTTCCTGCATGTCAAACTAAACGAGACAGGACTGAACGCCTCACGCAGCTCAAACATCAGATCACCATGATGCTGAAAACTCTTCGATTACGGATTCGATTCACTCTCATTATACATTTATTTGAATACAAATACAGTAAAAATTGTGAAATAATATTACAATTTAAAACAGCTATTTTCTATGTGAATGTTAAAATGTAATTATTAATATTTTATATTTATTAATATATTTTCCACAAAAATATTGGGCAGCACAACTGTTTTCAACATTGATAATAATCAGAAATGTTTCTCAAATCAGCATATTAGAATGATTTCTGAAGATCATGTGACACTGAAGACTGGAGTAATGATGCTGAAAATACAGCTGCAGATCACAGAAATAAATTACAGTTTAACATATAATCACATAGAAAACAGCTGTTTTAAATCACAATAATATTTCACATTTTTTAATGTATTTTTGATTAAATAAATGCAGCCTTGGTGAGCAGAGGAGACTCAAAAACATCTTTTGATCAGAAGTATAGACATTTAATGAATACTCTTATTTTCCTCTTTATTCCCGTGAAACTGCTTTCAAATGACCTGTATGGTATAAGGCACTGCAGAAATAAATGTGTCTGACTTGACATTCACATTTCTGCATTTAGCAGATGGTTTTATCCAAAGCACCTAAAAGAGGAACAGCAATTTCATCACAGAGCCAAAAATATTCATAGAGCTAAACTAGGAAACAAGCTCCAGTTGAGCAAAAACATAAGTTAGTGTATGTGTGAAAGCATAAAGTGAAGAAACACAACAGCTTCTTGAAGAAACAAAGCACTGCTTGTGTTGGTGATCTACACTGAACAGTTGTAGACTTTCCAGAGTCACAAACCACATGCCACAGAGATGGAATACTGAGAAAAATACACTGGAAATAACCAGCACTTTCTCTCAGTGTGGCCACTCTGAAACACAAGAAACGTCTCTGAAGTGGAAACATTATCTAATGTGTTCCTGTCAGAAGCCAACGATGAATCACTCCCACAGAAACCCACTAAAACAACAAGCAGCAATCAGTACATGACCGAAATGCAGAAACACTCTGACGCATTACAGTGATGTCTGCAGTCCTATTTTTAGTGAGACAGAGTAACTCTCTACCGATGGTGACCTTTGACCTCTGGGGTCATGGATCTTTCTGTCATTATTTACTGTACAAACGGGACTTTACTTCAGTGGAACACAGAAGATATTAGAAGAAATGCGTTTTATTGTCTGTACAGTTGAAGACTTTCCAAACATCATCTTCCACACCAGGGCCGCATTAAGACCTCACTGGGCCCCGGACTTACTGCAGCCCCCCCCCGCCATATCGCAATAATGATATATATATATATATATATATAGCTTTAAATAGGATTTTTATCCTATCAACATTTTTGCTGCACTGAAATTTCATAATTCTTGTTACTAATCACAAAAAATAACACTAGCCTAAGTAAAACCAAGCTTACTGAAGACAAGTAAACAAGAGAACAAAGATACATAACAAATCGACCTATTTGAAAAACTTAAAGCACTGAATAAAAAACATTATACTGTATAAAGTAAATGTACAAATAGACTGAATAGTCTTCACTGTATAAAATCAATATACATTCATTCTTATTTTACAAAAGTGATTCAGTCAAGGACAGGGAGTGATTTTCTTTCTGATGTTTGATTTATTATTGACACAAATGGCAACAGCAGCTATATTAGGCTGCTTTAGAGGAATAGTTCACCCAAACATGAAAATTCAGTTGTTTTTATAAACCTGTATGAGTTTCCTTCTGCTGTTGAGCACAAAAGAATATATTGGGAACAATACTGGTAACCAAACAGTTGCTGCATGACTTTCATAGTATGAAAAAAAAAATACACTATTGGAGTCAATGGGGACCAGAAACCTTCTGGTTATGAACATTCTTCAAAATATCTTCTTTTATGTTGAGGTGAACAAAGAAATTCCTACAGGTTCAGAACAAAAATCTCATCACACAATGCCAGGAACTCATATATACTACACATGCATGCTTTATCTTTAACTATAATGTTCATGTAAGACACAAATGACTGTGTTTACAAGGATACTCTCAAAGATGGGCATTTTGACACATAACTATGTGTATTTGAACATTTAAGCTCAAGGCACAAAAAAGAACTCAAGTCTAGGCAGGTGCTTTACGAGCAGGTGTGCGCCGCGCGTTTTAGGCTGAAACCGTCTTAACACGTGCATTTGCCAAAATTAATTCTGCCCAGCTGCTTAATGTCCCTGGACAGTTAAATTTGTTTTTAAAACACAATGTTTAAAATGCGTTTAAATGATAAGCTAACATTGACATATTTCTACCGGATTATTTCTCAACCTAAAAGAGAATATACTAGGCCTATAGAGTTTGTTCAAACACACCAAGCAATATACATCCATCAAGTTAAGAATCAAACTAACCTAAAATCTGTGGCGACGATGACGCTATGTTTTTATCTGCTCCATGTGTCCGGTCCACT
>JAFVLL020016422.1:15000-29889 GCA_021397915.2 Tor tambroides
AATTTTACCATGTTTACAAATGAGGACGCCTCAAAAGGGAGGTTTATTTCACTTTAGGGTACAAATCAACAAAGCAGAGAGCATGTAATAATCATTTGGGAAACACACCCAGGAATATCAGCAGATATTTCCCTGCAGCCCAGTCTGATCTCATGCATTAACACACGCGTGTTTGCTGGAAACCACAGTGAAAATACTGGAACTGAAACAGGAATGCAAGAAATGTGTGTTGAAGTCATTTTAATAATAATTATGACACATCTTCACCAGTCAGTATGAAACACGTGTTGCTCTGTCACTGCAGTGAATGAGAATAAGATCACTGAAGATTCAAGCATGAACCTCACAATGCACTAAGAATCTGCATATGATTCATTTGGACCTCAAGAATTATTTTATAAAAATAAGCCATAACTTTATACTGTGCAACTAAAACCATATTGCATCTGATCAGCAACTTCTTATAATTGAGTGAATGAGAAAAAAGTCAAAGTTTTGAATGTTACCATACTGCATGCACTTTTTTTATTATTTAAAAAATAGATAAATTCGTTGAAATTTCAAATTGCACATAAAGCACACCAAACAAACTATGATTAAAAACATCTATAACTATTTTTTCAATATTAATGACTAATTTAGTTTGAATATATCACTGTAGGAAATTTATAAAAGCATATAATCTGAGAATTACCAGTATTAATCCCATTGGAGTGAATGGAATTTAATTAAATTCCTTTGAACTTGCATATTTATTTCTAACGAAACAGCATCAAAACAACATAAATATTGCTCTAAATATATTTTAAAATGATTTTTGACACTAATATAACTTCATATATGAGTTTACATTAAGTATTTTTGACAGCTAATAGTTCTCCAAACATACTCAGGTCAAAATGACCCAAACACGTTAAAATGATTGTAAAAAATCTGAAAAAAAAAAAAAAAATGATGTGCAATTTGAGGGTCTTAATGCATTTGCAAAATTTCTTTCCTCTACTAAAAATGACATATTTTTTAAATATATTTTTCTGCATCTATTCCTGGTCAAAATGGACCTGGACGCATTAAATAAATACTTGAACACAAAATCAAAGCAGAAAAGAGCGACATACGGAGGTCAAGCTTTGGGATGAATGGCGGCGGTGGGGCGGGTCTTCAGGCGCAGGAGCTCAGCGATTGGACGGTTGCTGTCCTGGAAAAAGTCCAATCCGGTGATCCACTCCACGTCTCTGACGCGTGATTGGTGCATCCACAGGAGAGGCTCCGCCCACTGTGACTCTGGCTGATCCTCCTGCACACAAACAGCACTGGAGTTCTCATGTGTCTCATTGTTTTGTTAATAAAACATATGTTTTCGAGAAGCATCATCATTCACGTCACACATTCAGGTCTAAAACAAAATACAGAAGCAGCTGAGACCAGAACAATGACCAGTCTCTATGTTCCGTTGACGAGCATCATGGGACACACCTGCATCATATTTACCTGTATTTGTATTGTATTTCACATTACACGTTGTTTCAAAGCAGCTTTATGGAAAATCATGACATTAATGTTCTCAGAGTAACAACTGGGCGTTTATTTTGTAGTGATATTAAGGAATATGAAATCTATGATTATGAAAAGATTTGGTTTTAATATAAAACGTTTGTATCCAGTTGTATAATTTATATCATTTAAATTAATATGCATAAATTAAATGGCAAAGATGTTAGTTTTACAGCTTAATGTCACCAAAAAAATAATAATTCAATGTTTTCATTATTTTTCAAACATTTACTTTTTACATTATGTATAAATAAAAATATATAGTAGTTAGTTTCGCAGCTTAATCGCTGTTACTGAAAATGAAATAAAAAATATTTACTTACTTGAAAATAAATAAATTAATATATGAATTCATAATATGAATTATGAATTGTACACTTTACATCAATTAAATTGATATCCATAAATAAAACAGAAAAGCAGCTAGTTTTACTGGTTAATGACAATGAAGAATGAAATATAATAATAAATAATTCATTAAATAAATAACAAATATTTAATATGTCTGTGTAATGAATAAATAAAAAAATCAATGCATGAAGAAATATCAATGAATTTTATAAACAAATGATAAAATATTAATGATATTGTATAAAAAAATTAAAGATATTGTATATATATATTATATAATTTTATAATTGAAATTAATATGCATAAATAAAACAACACTTATTAGTTTTACAGCTTAATGTAATAAATACTGAATTACCTAATATTCCTAATATTCAAATGTATTTTTTATTTTATTATTGAATAAAAATGGATGGATTATGTATAACATATATATAAAATATAAATATATAATATAAACATATATAAATTAATATAATTAATTAAATAAATATAAATATATATAAATTAATGGTTTGTATGATTTATATCATTTAATTTAATATGCATAAATAAAACAGCAAAGTTTTTCAGTTAGGGTTATATATATATATATATATATATATATATATATATATATGAAAACATTAATGATGTTTAAGGTATTAATATCATGTGGTACCAAACTGTAGCTGTTCCTATGCATCATTTTGTAAAACATTAAAAACGCCACATGACATCAGAGAACGTTTGACGTGAATGAAGGCTAAAACAACAAACTGAAAAAGAACAAACTGAATGATTCTGATTCACACTGATTTATCCAAAAGAACCAGATGTGACAGCGACAGGAAGTGCTGCAGGAACAGGAAGTGAGAGCGTGACACTCACAGAGCAGCTCTCCATGTTGTCGCTCCTGTGTGGCAGCAGGAAGGAAACCGTCTGAAGTTCACCAGAACATTCGCTCACCGTCTGCGTGTCG
Source organism: Tor tambroides (assembly GCA_021397915.2). Lineage (NCBI taxonomy): Eukaryota > Metazoa > Chordata > Actinopteri > Cypriniformes > Cyprinidae > Tor > Tor tambroides. The sequence goes on from JAFVLL020016422.1 coordinate 17,867, forward strand.
TTCTGACAGCTCGTCACGACTGCAAAATAATGAGTGGGAACAGGAATAGACGAACCCGTGACGAATCTGAAAAGGAAATATAAAAAAGATGATTATACAGTAAATAATTAAATTTGTTTTTTACTTCTGTGCTGTGACGTACATCCCAGGATTATCATTAACTAAAACTATTAAAAACATTGTTCATTGAAATAAAGCTAAAATGTATATTGCATTATTATTATTATTATTATTATAGAATAAAATATTATAAAATGTGAAATAAATTTAAGTAAACAAATAAACGCTAAAATGGAACAAAAATCACAAAGTTACAAACATTTTTTGACAGTAATAATATGACAATATAAAAATCAAAGCTAATTCAAAACATTTATAAAAAAAACTATAATATAAATAAACAGTGTTGGGGAAAGTTACTTTTAAAAGTAATGCATTACAATATTGCGTTGCTCCCTGAAAAATTAACTAATTGTGTTACTTAGTTACTTTTTGAAAGTAATGCATTACGTTACATTTGCGTTACTTTTTCTCATCTGGGCTGGGCTTGCTTATTTGTTCTTAACAGTGTTGGGTGTAACTAGTTACTAAGTAATTAGCTACTGTAATTTAATTACTTTTCCCTTGAAAAAATAAAGTAAGGGATTACTCTTATTTTTCTGTAATTTAATTACAGTTACTTCTGATGTAATTGAATACTGTGTATAGACTGTAGAACATTTATATACAATACAATAGTGGATTTAACATCAAAATTTAAAGTCTAACCTTAAAATGCATGCTTTTTATGTACCCTTCTCACCTTAAATACTTTGGTAAGTTAATAAGAATATTGCTAACACTTTAGCGTCCAGTTCTCACTATTAACTAGTTGGTTATTATTAGCATGAATATTACTGTTATATTGGCTGTTTATTATTACTTAAAAAACACATATTAATGTCTTGTTCTGCAAGACCTTATTCTAAATCCTTAATCCTACACAATTTCTACCCAATTCTTTAACTTAACTACTACTTTACTAAGTATTAATAAGCAGTAATTAGGAGTATATTGAGGCAAAAGTCATAGTTAATAGTCTAATCTAAAGTATGACCAGAATAATGTATAGTTATCTGTTATTTATTTGAAAGAATTAAAAGAAGCGTTTCATGTCTATCCTTGTATCACTAACTTGTCAAGATTGATATAGGATTTAGAAAGTAATTAGTAATAAGTAATTAAATACTTTTTGGAGAGAGTAGTTTATACAGTAATCTAATTACACTGCTGAATATGTAATTAGTAGCTAGTAATTAAATAAAAAAAAAAAAATCTAAAAATTTTTTTGAGTAACTTACCCAACACTGGTTCTTAATAATAAAAAGTTCTATTTCTGGCAAATGTAAAAGCCCTTTCATACCAAAAGTGAAATGAATAACCTCAGGCTGAAAGAAATGTAAGTTCATGACTGTACAGTAGAGGATGCAGAAGAAGAAAGTTCAACACACTTCAGCAATAAAGAAAAATTATGTTATGTTTATCTAAAGTCATTTTTGCTTATTCTTATGGTTGAATTGGATCATTGAAGGTCAGCAGCAAAGACACCGGTTAATAAAATGAGATTAAATACATATAGTATATTAATGTTAATTAACATATTTAATTATTGCAGGTTTGTGTCATATTCTAAATTTGCATTTCACTATTGAATTCATTTTGAGGAATACGGAATCTGTTTTTGTGCAGTGAGATGAGTAAATGCATGTTGACAATTACTCTAGAGCTACAGTAACATCATGTTCACACAGCAGCGCACACAACACCTCTGCACTTACTCCTGATTTCTCTCAACATGGCAACACCAGAGCTGTCATTCAATACATGGGAAGCAAAGTAAGTGGCGTTACTTGTTTGAAAAAGTAACTGATATTTTCTTGTAAATTAAAAAGTAATGCGTTACTTTACTAGTTACTTGAAAAAAGTAATCTGATTACGTAACTCACATTACTTGTAATGTGTTACCCCAACACTGTTAATAAAATTTAAATAATACCAAAATCACACTGGAGAGTAACAGATTATAGAGAATCAAATGTTGGTTTGGTGAATCAGGAATACAGGAATACATACTCCTGGATCTGCTCTGGAGAGTCGAAGTGTCCGTCAAAGTTGTAGTCGTACACTGGGCCAGCAACCACATTAATACCGTTATACTGAGATGCGTATTTGATCAGCAGAACCTCCTGAAAATACTGCCAGAGTCCTGCACAAACACACACGATCAGTGAGCAGATCCACAGGAAAAAAAAACATGATTCAAGTACTCACGATTCAATGCTTCTCATTCAAAATTTCACTACTTAAATGCTAACAACTCAAACACTTGCGATTCAAACAAACACTCATGACTCATACACTCACAATTTATACTCCACATATAAGCACTCACGATTCAAACATTCACAATTCAAACACCACATAAACACTCATGACCCAAACACCAAATTTAAACACGATTCAAACAAACACTCACGATTCAAATACTCACAATTCAAACAAAAAATTATGGTCCAAACAAACACTCATGACTCAAACACTCACGATTCAAACAAACACTCATGACTCAAACACTCACAACTCAAACACTTACGATTCAAACACTCATGACTCAAACACACAACTCAAACACTCACGACTCAAACACTCATGGTTCAAACAAACACTCACAACTCAAACACTCACGATTCAAACACTCATGGTTCAAACAAACACTCACAACTCAAACACTCACGACTCAAACACTCATGGTTCAAACAAACACTCAAAACTCAAACACTCACAACTCAAACACTCACGACTCAAACACTCATGGTTCAAACAAACACTCATAACTCAAACACTCACAACTCAAACACTCACAACTCGAACACTCACAACTCGAACACTCACAACTCAACACTCATGGTTCAAACAAACAACTCAAACACTCATGATTCAACACTCAAGGTTCAAACAAACACTCATAACTCAAACACTCACAATTCAACACTCATGGTTCAAACAAACACTCACAACTCAAACACTCACGATTCAACACTCATGGTTCAAACAAACACTCACAACTCAAACACTCACGATTCAACACTCATGGTTCAAACAAACACTCACAACTCAAACACTCACGATTCAACACTCAAGGTTCAAACAAACACTCATAACTCAAACACTCACGATTCAACACTCAAGGTTCAAACAAACACTCATAACTCAAACACTCACAATTCAACGCTCATGGTTCAAACAAACACTCACAACTCAAACACTCACAATTCAACACTCATGGTTCAAACAAACACTCACAACTCAAACACTCACAATTCAACACTCATGGTTCAAACAAACGCTCACAACTCAAACACTCACAATTCAACACTCACAATTCAACACTCACAATTCAACACTCATGGTTCAAACAAACACTCACAACTCAAACACTCACAATTCAACACTCATGGTTCAAACAAACACTCATAACTCAAACACTCACAATTCAACGCTCATGGTTCAAACAAACACTCACAACTCAAACACTCACAATTCAACACTCATGGTTCAAACAAACACTCACAACTCGTGCCACCACGCTGACCAACACCCAAGGTTCAAACAAATAATTACACCAAACACTCACAATTCAACGCTCATGGTTCAAACAAACACTCACAACTCAAACACTCACAATTCAACACTCATGGTTCAAACAAACACTCACAACTCAAACACTCACAACTCAAACACTCACAATTCAACACTCACGATTCAACACTCATGGTTCAAACAAACACTCACAACTCAAACACTCACAACTCAAACACTCACAATTCAACACTCATGGTTCAAACAAACACTCACAACTCAAACACTCACAATTCAACACTCACAATTCAACACTCATGGTTCAAACAAACACTCACAACTCAAACACTCACAACTCAAACACTCACAATTCAACACTCACGATTCAACACTCATGGTTCAAACAAACACTTGCAACTCAAACACTCATGATTCAACACTCATGGTTCAAACAAACACTCACAACTCAAACACTCACAATTCAACACTCACGATTCAACACTCATGGTTCAAACAAACACTCATAACTCAAACACTCACGATTCAACACTCATGGTTCAAACAAACACTCACAACTCAAACACTCACAATTCAACACTCACGATTCAACACTCATGGTTCAAACAAACACTTGCAACTCAAACACTCATGATTCAACACTCATGGTTCAAACAAACACTCACAACTCAAACACTCAACTCAAACACTCACAATTCAACACTCACGATTCAACACTCATGGTTCAAACAAACACTCATAACTCAAACACTCACGATTCAACACTCATGGTTCAAACAAACGCTCACAACTCAAACATTCACGATTCAACACTCATGGTTCAAACAAACACTTGCAACTCAAACACTCACGATTCAACACTCATGGTTCAAACAAACACTCACAACTCAAACACTCACGTTTCAACACTCATGGTTCAAACAAACACTCACAATTCAAACACTCATGACTCAAACACTCACTCTTGAACTGTGGGAAGACAGGCACCACGTTTCCAAGTGTCAGAGCATCAAACTGATCTTCAGATGATTGGTTCACATCTGACAACACAAACACATTAAACACACACAACTTTACTTTTTACTGGGTTTTACAGCTTAATGTAACTGAAAAATGAAACATTTCAGTAAAATTTAAAATTACATTACATACAGTTATTTTTATATTAATATAATATAAATATTAAAATAATATAAATAAAGATTTTTAATAAAATAAAATAAATCAAACAAACAAATAATATTAAACAAAAAAGTAAACAGTTTAAAAAAAACTAAAACTAATACAAATGAGAACATTACACAATTACTCCACAACAAAATTACTAAAAAATTTAATTAAAATGCAAACTTAAAATTTAAAAATAAAAGCTAATTAAAAACATTTATAAAAACTATATAATGACATTTAAATGATACAAAAACACTAGACTGTAATGGACTATAGAAAAAGAATAAATGTAGGGCATGACTTAATTATAATTATCAGTTGTTGATTGGATGTTAAGGTGTGGGCGTGTATGTAGATGAGTATGAGTTTGAAGGGGCGGAGTTTAAAAGCACTAAATAATTGGAGAAATCATGCATACGCCACCAGAGAGAAGATCCAGTTATGACATTCTGATTGAAATATTATCAGGTTCAAAAAAATGTAAAATATTAAAGTGTGTCAACGAAATGTTCACAATAAGGCTTCGTCTGTCTCTCACTCACACACACACACACACACACACACTCACTGGGTGGGAACAGGAAGGCATGTGTGATGTTGCCAGCACTGTTGTACTGGTCACATGTTGCGCTCTGATTGGCTGGAATCCTGACGTCTGCCCGGAGACAATTGGAGACGACTGGAGAACTTTCAGCCTACAAACACAAAGGTTCAGTTTGTCATTAAACCCAGATCTGAGCGTATTCAGCTGAAGATGCAAGTCACGTTCTGATGATGTGTCATGTGCTGGCTGGTTGCTAGGGCGTTGCTATGTCACTGCTACAGTATGTGTGTGAGTGTATGACTGTGTGTGTGTGTGTGTGTGTGTGTGTGTGTGTGTGTGTGTGTGTGTGTGTGTGTGTGTGCATTTTTGTGACATATGAGGACACTAATTTGTATAATGACATGGGTATGACATAGGAATTACAAGGAGGTGATTTATGAGGACATTGCCCCATGTCCCCATATTTCAAAAGGCTTATAAATAAAACAGAATGATTTTTGAGAAAGTAAAAATGCACAAGGTTTCCCGTAAGGGGTAGGGCTGGTGTAGGGCGATAGAAAATATGGTTTGTACAGTATAAAAACCATTACGCCTATGCAATATCCCCACAATTCACAAAAACGAACATATATGTGTGTGTGCGCGTGTGTATGTGTGTGTGTGTGTGTCTCACTCACGGTTTTGTCCAGAGTGAAGGAGCTCCAGACTGGTGTGTGTGTGCGTGTGCTGTAGGCTGTGATGAACCCATGTTGATGCAGGATACAGTATTCAGCGTCAAACTGCAGAACCCGCGGACGGCCGAACAACATGTGTCGTCTCTCACTCTCTGCCACTGCACACACACACACACACACACACACGGTTAACACACAAACAAAAATGTACTGTACATACAAATAAAAGCATAAGTAAAACACTGAAGTTAGTTTTACAGCTGAATGTAACTGAAATATGAAAAAGATTTTTCAGTAAATTATTATTTTTTTTACTTCTGTACTGTGAAGTGCATCCCAGAGTTATTTTTGTTATATTAATATAATATGAATATTAAAATAATATAAAGAAAAATGTTTCATAAAATAAAATACATTTTATGAAGAACATAATATGCTGATTTGCTGCTCAAGAAACATTTCTGATTATTATCAATGTTGAAAAGAGTTGTGCAGCCCAATATTTTTGTGGAAACGGTGATACATTTTATTTTTCAGGATTCACAGATGAATAGAAAGTTCTAAAGAACAGCATTTATTTGAAATCATTTGTAACATTTTGTTGGCAACAATTGATTTATAAGTGATTGGGGGAAGATGATTGGCGCATACTGCATTTTTGAACGCACGTTCTAATGGGTTTGCGTCTCTGTCCAAATCAAACACCCACATACAGCCCGATGTGGTCAGTTGTTTAGCCAATGGAGAATGTCAAAGACTTTCTGCTGAACTTTATCAGCTCTTTCACAGCTTTCAACATCATGTAATCTCACCGTTATCTCAGCAGCGCTCCTAAACATTGACTCCTAATCACTTCTTGATTTTCCACACACTAAACTTCCCCTTTCAGCAGGTGAATCAGTAGGTGATCAGAGGAGAAACACCAAAGTCATGGGTTTGATTCCCAGGGAACTGAAAAGATGTGCCAATCAGTGTAAATGTCAATAAGCCAGTCTAATGGACCAGATTGTTTACATTGATGTGCTTGGCAGATACTTTAATTCAAAGCGACTTGCATTGCACATTTTCCCTGGGAACCCAACCCATGATTTGGGTGTTGCAGCCTCTAGGATCTACTATTTAATCTACAGGAATGACTGTAATAACAGTCTGCAGTTCACTGCAACATGTGAACTTCCACAGAAATCTATGTCACAGAAGACTGTTGATATAGAGGTTTATCGGGGCTTTGTTTGGCACGTTGTGCAGCATAAATAGAGGAAACTACTTCTGAACTTCTGCTACGCGGCGTCACACTGTCAACATGCGTGCAATGTGAATGAACGAAACCTGCTGTTATGACAAAAGACGTGTGTGTGTGTGTGTGTGTGAGAGAGAGAATGTGTTTCAGGAACTCAACACTCACCTTCCGCATCAGTGAGATTCAAACGTGCATTGATGTCACTTTCAATCTGAAAACACACACACAGAGCTAAATGACTGGAGCTGTCAGTATGTCAGTGGCAATGCTGTTATTGTTAACTACAACCATTAAATTTAGTTTCAGTATCTGAAAGCTAAAATAAAACAAAATATGATGCTGCATAGTGTGTGTGAGTATGAATGTGTGAGTGCGTGAGTGGATATGAGTATGAATGAGTGAGTGTGTGAGATTGTGTTTGTATGAATGTGTGTGTGTGTGTGTATATGAGTATGAGTGTATATGAGTATGAATGTGTGTGCATATGAGTATGAGTGTGTGAGTGTATATGAATATGAATGAGTGAGTGTGTGTGAGTGTGAATGAGTTTGAATGTGTGTGTGTGTGTGTGTACCAGTAAATTGCAGCTGCAGCCCAGTGTGTGTGTGGGCTCCAGGCTGGTGATCGGGCACTGCTCTGGGCCGCTCTGCTCTGTTGGGTGACTGGGGTTGTAGATTGGCGTGCGCAGCAGGTGGTTCAGACTCCCGTGAGTCCCGTTATTGTGGAACGGAGTGATTTCCAGCAAGTCTGACAGGAAGAGAGAGGAACAGCTTAGATGTGCTGTGTGTTCTCTTTCTACATTTTCTTTATGAGTCTACTGTATTTCCCACTGTAAAGCATTTCAGATCAGATTCGGTTGTGCTCTAAAAATAAACTCAGATTTCATGTTTTGTGGGTTTCATACCACACATGAGGTTGTACAGCTCAGTGTTGGAAAACGGCTCTACTTCCGTCTGAAAGTGGAATTTTGGCCCAAAACTGAGAAACATGGCCTGATAGAGACAGAGAAACCACAGCATAAGACTGGGACACACGACTTTAACATTTATATTTGTGCATTTGGCAGATGCATTTATTCTCTTTTATTAACTTGTTCAAACTGCAAATCAGAGGAAAAATCAACAACACATACACACACACACACACACACACACACACACGCACAAACACGCGCACAAACACACACCTGCATGCTATAGACATCATTGTCGTATCCATGATTTCCTCCTGAGCAGAACGTGAGAGATCCCGGATACCTGCAGCAACATACACACCATCAGAACACATGCTAGTGTACATAAGTGTGTGTGTGCGTGTGTGTTTTGTACCTCTCAAAGAGCCAGCGTGGGTTCACCAGGACGCTGACGTCTTCAATGCGTCTGTTGTTGGCGTAATGGAAGCGTTTAGGTAGGTGATGTTTCAGGTACGGCTTGATCTGCTGCTCGGCCCGTTTACACTGAACAACAGCAGCCAATAACACACACATTACACACACGAAACACTGCAGACGTAACACACATGAAACATTGCACACGTAACACACACGAAACACTTCACATGTAACACACACGAAACACAGCACAAGTAACACACACGAAACACTGCACATGTAACACACATGAAACACTGCACACGTAACACACATGAAACATTGCACAAGTAACACACACGAAACACTGCACATGTAACACACACGAAACACTGCACATGTAACACACATGAAACACTGCACACGTAACATAAATGAAACACTGCACACGTAACACACACGAAACATTGTGCACACACACGTAACACACCAACATACGAAACACTGCACACGTAGCGCACACATGTAACACACACCAACACACACAAAACACTGCACGCGTTAACACACACACACACACACACACACACACACACACACACATACACACACACAAAACGCTGCACATGTAACACTGCACACACAGCACACACGTAACACACACCAACACACACAAAGCACTGCAAACATAACACATACATAACTCACATAAAACACTGCACACATAACACACACATAACATACCGACACACACAAAACACTGCATACGTAACACATACACAACACACGCATAACACTGCAAAAGCAAGACACGCATAACACCGCACACATAACACACACACATAATGTACACATAACACTGCACACGTGGCACACACAAAACACTGCAAAATCAACCCACACACAAAGTTCTGCATATGTAACACATACAAAACACTGCACATGTAACACACATAACACTGCACACGTAACACACACAAAACACTACACATGTAACACACATAACAATGCGCACATAACACTGTGCACGTAATACACATGTAACACCCATGATACACTGCACATATAACACCCACGTAACACACATATAACACTGCACACATAACACACACACACACATAACACTGCACATGTAACACTGCAAACATAACACTGCACACATAGAACACACGTAACACACACCAACACACAAAACACTGCACATGTAACACATGTAACACACACACACACACACACACACACACACACACACACACAGCACACGTAACACACACATAACACTGCACACATAGCACACACAACACACACCGACACATAAAACACTGCAAATGTAACGCATACGTAACACACACAAAACACTGCACGTTACACACACACACATAACATACCAACACACACACACACACACACACACACACACACACACGCACAGACACACACACACACACGCACACACACGTAACACACATAACAATGCACACATAACATTACACACGTAACACACACCAACACACACAAATCACTGCACATGTAACACACACACATAACACAGCACACAACCTTGCACATGTAACACACTGCAAAACTGCTGTGTTCAGGTCATTTTGACCTGGAGAAGATTTCCATTTTCCTGAAAATGCTACTTCTTATGTCATTGCATTGGACTAAAATGTACTGACACAGGGTAAAACAACTTCCCAAAAATGTTATATATTTCTTACCACGTTGTTGATAGTATTTGGACAGTGTGCAGTGCTCCACATGAGCACCACATGAGTTAATGTGATGAATGAGCTGGCATTTCAACATCTTCCTGACTCATTATCTTATTATTATTAATTATAACATTTTTACAGTAAATGTAAACCATCACAGTGACCTTTGTGTCACTGCGTCATATCACCTGTATACAGTACAGACTGTCAAAGCAGCTTCACAGTCATGAACAAAAAAATAACTGTCAGTGTTGCGAAATTCATCAGTTATGAATCAAATTAAATTTTAGTTTCACTTGTAATGACTTCACTATTAAGAAGACAATAGTGTCATTATTCAGATCAATTTTGTTCTCATCTAGTAGTGCAAGTGCTAGTAAACTAATATTTGCCAGTAGGGATTTAAAATAATTGATATTCAATAAAACTGATTCATTTTGTTGAAGCTGAAACATTTTAATCAGCTTGTTGAATAATTGTGTTTAATGACACTTTATTATTGTCTGTAGATCTAGCAATAATTTTTTAAATATTACTATTTACAGTTTTTTACAGTCGCTAGGACACATTTCTCAACACTAAAGTCATTTTTTAAAACTCTTCACACAGCTCTCCTAACCATCTTTCAACTTTACACAGCAGTTCATGTCATATTCAAAATGCACTAAAACTACCAAAACACTTCATTAATGTCTCAAATCAACTCATTCTAACATAACTCTAGCAAAGGTTTTCACCAAACAAACACACTTTATCACTCATAACACAACGACCTGAAAAACACTAACAGACAGCATTATACAGTGTTTTCTTTTGTAACATTTCTTTACAAAACAAGAATGATAATCTCTGTTTATAATTCACTGCAGTATATGTTAAATGCTCCATGTTTACATTACAGTAAAAATTATTAAAGTACAAAATTATTTATTTTTTTCCCCTTTTGTATAGATGGTAATGAAAGTGAATGACTAGCAGATGTTCAGCTACATGCAACTGCTTTGATAGTATTTGATTTTATACATACAGAATAGTTTTCTATATGATATTACTGTAGAAAGGTTGCAAATTTCTGTTTTATTTATTTTTGTACTGTGCTAGGTTTTGAACAGTTTTGAAAACAGTATGTAAACGTGCAAACTGGCTTGTATAGTACATAAAGTTTTGGTGGTGTTTGTGTCAGAGTGAGAAAAGAATTCATGTAATTTGAAAGATGTCATCAATGAATGCATTTTGTAATGATAAATGATACACAGTTTAGCCACATAGACTGATGTTGTGCTTGCTGTGTGAAGAGTTTTGAAAAAGTGACGTAAGTATAGAGAAATGTGTCCTAGCGATTGTAAAAAACTGTAGGTTTAATTTATTTTTCTTTTCATTTTAGTTTTTTATTTATTTCATTTCTAGTTAGTAATTTTAGTACTTCAACATATTAAATGAAAATCAGAAACTGAAACAAATTTAAGTTTTTCATCTCATATTTACAGTATATTGTATTTGATTCCCGCTTTATTTAAATTAGCAACAACAGTTTTAGTAAATGATCATAACCCTGCTCTGAATACCATCTATAAACATCAGCAGGAAGTGTGTAGTATGTACTGTAGTATGCAGGGACACTTACCGACATGTTTGCCACGAGTCCAGCTGCGTCCACTGTCAAACACACACACACACACACACACACACACACACACACACACACACACACACACAGGTTACTGACACAGGTCAG
>JAFVLL020016424.1:0-20757 GCA_021397915.2 Tor tambroides
AGCCTGACACATGGCTGCCCCTGAGGTCAGATCCTCCACTGTCTTACAGGGGGCTGCGGTTTTGAAGGTTTGCAGCTGAGGCATATACAAAAAAAAGAAACAAACGTATACAGTACTGTAATAAACAATGATACACTACAAAGAATATGCATTACAACAGGGACTCCCTAAATTTTTTTGTCTGCTGAACCCTCTTATATGTAAACTTATATGTTTACTTGAGATATTGTTAATATATTAAAAATTCAATGACACATTAATATTATTACCTGTAATTATTAAAAACATTTTCGGTTTTATTTTGAATAATTGTTGTGTGGTCATTTCTGACACAGAGAGGATTTTCTTTTCCCTGAAAGTGCTAGTTAATGTTCGTATTGGACTAAAACATACTTTGTTCTCACAGGGTATAACAACATCCTAAATATTGATTGATTGATTGACTGATTGATCATTTTTGCACTTTTGAAAAAAAAAAAAATCAAGAAGAAAAAGAAGAGAGAAAAAAAATTGTGCTAACTTAAAGAAATCAAAGTGACAAAAACATTAAATCCAAGCAATTTTTAAGGCCGGTCATTTTTGATCAGGAACACCAAATTGGGAAAAAGCATTTACATTTGATTTAATTATTAGTTTCTTATCAACTTGTCAATCCTCATTTGGGAAACCTTGCATTAGTACAATAAAGGCTTTCAAAATCGCTCCTGGTGCAGTATGATAGTATATTTAATAGAAAATCCTGGAGGTTTTGTACATTTCAGTTTTGTCAATCTGCTTTTACATAGCGTATAGCACTCTCACTAAAGAAGAATACAATTAACATTAACAAAATGCTCCATCATGTTGTTAAGCTATATATTTACTAAAGATCTTTTGCACTATGGGTCTGTGGTTCTCTTCACTATAGAAATTGGACTCTAGCAAACAAATAATGCATTTAAAATGTGCCATCTATTCAGGTAACCACTATAAGCAAGGACATGTCATTCATTGCAGTAGAATAAATGAAAATATAGTATTACAGGGACATCACAGGTTTAGACAATATGATCCAGGAAAGACAGTTTTCTTTTACATCTTTTAAGTCCTTCTGAAAACTATTGAGAAAGGGCCCTGGTGCAAACACAGCCATGGATCAGAGCCAGATACAGAGAATCGCAAGCACGCGCCGCATGCGATCACACACTGCAGTCAAAAATCAAAACGCCATCATATTAAACTGAGACAGGGAATATCTGATTGCATAAGACACATTCCACAAATACTCTAGCTGAACAGATTAGACGCCTAAATCGGATGAGGATGGAGTTGGCTATGACTGTTGGTGTTGTTTACATGTCTAACAGCATTCTGTGCCTGGTTTGTCGTTATGATTTTTGTATATATTGGTGTCGCGGGTGCCGCTTGGATAAATGAGCACATTTTTAACATTGTAATGATGCAACCTAGACCCTGCTCGGTTTACAAAAGCAAGTGCACCTATCTAAATGTCTTATTTCCGGTATTTTTGGACCATGATGCCCGAAGGAAACGACTACCTGCGACAGGTAACGCTATCGTCAAGGATCTAATCGCAGATAAATAAACGATTCCTAATTCCAGTGACCTTTAGAGCTAAACTTATAGACAAGATCTTACCCAAATAATCAGGCTCTCGCACAGTACCGTTTTATTTAAATCCATATCTCCTCTGTGCTACCGGGCAAATATTTCCGTCCACCTGTCAACAATGCGCTTCCCCTTCCCACCTGCGTGTGTATTTGCCTAGCGCTCACCAGCGCTACGTTCACATCTATTGCGTCTACGCATTAATTAATACGTAACGGCTTCGTGAATGTCCACCTCGGATCTAGCGCGTGCTGCGGTGATAAGGATTGGGGGATTGACGGAATCAAGAGCGCAACAGCAAGAAATAAAACACCAATGGTGTATTGAGTTCAGGACACCGTGTAGCCAATCAAAACAGAGATCCGAGCAGACTGGCAGAGCAGTGAACACGGATCGTTTGGTGTAATGGTTTGTTTCCACACTATGGAAACTGAATATGGGCACATAAGAGACTGGATGTAAAATAACCTACAATGTGTTACAAAATACTTTCAAATTTCTCATCAAAATGCCCTAGGTTCACCCAAATAAGCACTTTAAACCATTTAAAAAATATATATTTAGCCTATTATTAAGCATATAAAACATAAATTTCCCTCACTGGTATAAAATGATCAGCTGGTACCATCTTGGACCAGCAACAAACCAGAGGTGGTCAGTCTGAAATATAGTCTACTGTAGTAGTTGGTTATCCAAATAATGATCAGCTATCACCATAATGATCATTTTTGACCAGGTAATGATTATCTTGTATCATCTATCATGTTCCAAATCGTGTAAATCATAATTTTTCAATGCTTATTAGGTAAATCTGATATATATATATATATATATATATATATATATATATATATAAATTTGTTTTAATTTAGTTATTTTTAATTTGCATCCCATAGGAACATTCACTTTTATGCACAGATACTTTATGATCAACAACTCACACTGTTTTTTTTTAAAGTAGCCATGCATTTATTTATTTTATTGCCACTTACACAAATATATTAATCTACTCTAACGGTATTGAATAAAGGTGAGTAGTCTAAACTTTCAAATTAACTTCACTAGTTAAAAAAAATTAATTCAGAAAAAAAAATTAAAATTGAGTTGAAATAAGGATTTACATTGATTTGTGTTTTCTGTTGTTAAACATTAACGTCTCTCAAGCTTTTTATTACCTTTTTGTAATAAAAACATAAGATAAGATTGTGTTGTGAAGTCACATGCGTTTACCTAGTACATGTGGGAATACTTCATATACAAAGCAAGAGACACATTAGTGCCTTTATTCCAAACAATTGTATAAATAGTAATGGATAGAAATGGAAATATACATATAATAAATTGCATTCCATTAAAGTTTAAATAAACTCTTTCCTTTATTTACTTAATTTATAATTTTACCATAAAGCCACCAAATTTGTTAACATTAAAACATATACTTAACCTCAATGGATATGCCAGTCAGATATAAGCTAAAAATACATTTTCAGTTGCATCTTCAACCTGTTAACCACATGGGACAGCATAACTGATGGCAGTAATCCCTGATTGACATGACTCTGGGCTTTAAACCAGCCTTCAGATTCTCATTTGGGCCATGGGTCTCAAGGCCCTTGTGGATCAACAGCCGCTATTTTCAGCCACTATGACCTTACGGTTTAGGCAAAAATGAGAAAGGTAAATATTAGCTTGAGAAATTTTTAGCAAAAAGCTCTAGGGCAAATGTACTGATATGAAGCCAATTTGGAAGTGGGGTAACTAAGTTACAAGAGCTGTCTCATCAATAAAGAATATTGATAGATATTAGAAACTTATAAATAATCCACACATGATACACTCTATTTGAGGGTCCATGTGTAATATAATAAGCCTATAGGGTATAGTATTAAAGCAGGTGTAGATTATTTTAACCTGCTGGATTGCCCTGGTTATGATTGTTCCAGGCATCAGTGAAATGCCTTTCTTTGGTCATCCATATGGGACAGCATAGATTGTGTAAACTTACAGTAAACCATTGACAGGTTAACCAGACACCTAACCTACTTAAAGTAGGAGGAGACTTACAACCTGTGTCTTTGAACCTGTGATAGTGGTCACATGATAAAAATACAACACTAGAGACCGAGAAATGGCCATGGCTTTGTTCAGTGCAAATATTGTCAATCAACACATTTTCACATGCATTAACATATTGCAGAGACCCGTAAGATTGCAAGAAAGTTTCCTGAATTTCGAAAAACCAACAGGAAATCAGTCTAGTTACCTAATCTCCAAAAAAGGGGGACTGATGCCATGGTTAATGATTAACCCGTCTGTCAAATTTACTGTGTACAATGAAGCAGTGAGAAAGCATTCCAGTCTCTGCCTTCCACGAGAGAAAGCAACTGAATTACGAACAAGAAACATGCCCACCAGCCACAGCTTTCACAATAGGTAAAAGAGACAAACTATTTGTGTTAGATTTGTATTAAATATATTTCAAGCACATTTTTGTGCCCGGTAATCCAATCTGAAACTGTCCACTGTGTAAGTTGAATGTTTAAATGATGCCATTGGAAGATTTTGTTTGATATAATGCTATATTTAAACATTTAAATGATATGCAACATTATTCATTTTATAAATAACGAAATATTTATATATAGCTATGCATGTATTTTGTTGAAGTGTTGTGTCCTGAGACTGCAGGTTAATTGTGTTATGGTACTGTGGGGCAATAAAAGGCACCACACAGACACTAAATATTATGACATCAGTTCAGTAATGTCAGTCTAACTTTATTCAATTTTAAATTGAATTTACAGTCCTACAAATACTTTCACATGGGATCATGTGCACAATGTTGTTGTTTTACAGACCATTTTGCTGTATAAGATAATATAACTGCATTATATCAAGCTATAATAAGATGCAAATATAGTTCTTTTCATATCAAAGGCAAATGTTAGTTAAGTACTGATATATTTCAAAGGCTGATGTACTTGAAGGCTGTCTGATGTCACGTTATCTGGCATGAGTAAAACACACAGGTGTGTCAGACAGCTAAATTTAGATTTCCAGACTTAGCCTTTTCAGACTACTCACTGATAAAAAGTGCAATAAATATTGTAACTATAATATTGTTTTTAACTTGAGATGAATAAATGTTTTATTCTAATGAAGATAAATGAGGTAATTTTCAATAGTCTTCTCAGCGCTTCAAAGGAAAATCTGTAAGCTGTAATGAACTGTATTTCAACTCATGATGCACATTTAATGATGAAGACCTTTTTGTCCTGCACTGTGATTTAAAGTCTCTCAATTCAACAGAATGGCTGAACATAAAATCCACAGTATTACATTTTAATAACTGCATCTCTCACTTCTGAAGGTGCTCTCTGTTCTCAAAGATAAGGAGTCAAGGCCAGCCACACAATCCTCACGTGAACAACAGAGAGGTGCATACACACATTCCCACACACACATCATGCACTGGCCTCCAAAAGTCTGAGACTACTAGACCAATTCTTATATTGTGTATTTTATTTCATTATTCATAATTAAACGCAGCATTTTCAATTAGAAATGAGTATTTCAGTGAAATACTGCAATACCACAAAATCAAACATTATCCTAGAAATAAATGACACAGGCAACAGAGCAATATATATTTCTTTCTTTCTTTTAAATAGTATTGCTCTAAGAACTTGGAAAAGTGAATTTTACTCCAGATGAATAATCTCAGTTTCATGCTTGCAGGATTTGCCTAAAATGTGGTTGCCAGCAGGTAACAGGGACAATCACTGCCCTGTGTGTTTACAGATCGCCAGCTATCCCGTAGAGACCAACTGTGGGCATCTTTTCTGTGGTGCGTGCCAACCTACTTAAAACATATCACTGCCAAAAAAAAAGTATTTGCATATATCTCATGTTTCACAATATTAATCATCATGCTGGTTCACTTTAGTTTAAGGTGCTTTAGACTAGCATAACTGGTGTACTGTGAGAGAGCAGATGGTGGTGGGCATTTACACTCCAAGTACTAAACACTTACCCGGTCATGTGACTTTTCTGTTGTGTATGGAGTTTAATATTATACTGTTGCCATAGTTACGATAGCCGAGCCTCTCACCTGACCCAGATCACGTGAATACACACTCAGAGAGAGAACATTTGTAGATTTATGTTAATAGCAAACTACAAGGTTAATACAAAATTCGAAACTGTTCCATCACATTGTAATTCTTGCACCACAAGCACTTTAAATAAGCACATTAAAGAGACTGAAATAAAGAGCAGCAAAGATACAAGCAATAAAAATTAGTGTTAAAATAAACAGATGTGGTGATAGACATGCATGTCTCTTTCAGATTCGATTACCTGTTCAATACTTATTATTATTATTCCTTCTAGTCAACTCTACTAAATATACAAAAATGAGTGAACTTGACCTGCTACTTTATGTTAAATACTTGCTTTTGAGAAAAAATCCATTGAATATGATGTGCCAAATTTACCTGAATCAAAAAAAAGAAATAGCAACAAACCATAATTTTTTGTGGATTTGACATGATGTGAATGGTGGAATCCAAATGACATTCCTGAATCACCAAAGCCAATGCATTTCAGTGGAAAAGCACATTTAAGATCTCTATCTAATAAAAGTTGTTTAGAATAAACTACTGAAAATAACACATTTCTGGCACATAGAGAAGGAGAGGCCCACGCTTATCCTTATTCTGTCTCTTTCCCTCTCTAGCACCATGTCTGATATCTTACTGGAAACATTGCTCCTGGTTAGATGCCATCAGCTGTCCTTTGTGCAGACAGACGGTAAGAGATTTCTTAGCTGATGCACGCTTCTTGAAGAAAAAAGAAATGTTTTATTTTACATTATAGTTCTGAATAAAACTCTTTTCTGCAAAAATAGTAAGTTGCACAACTGTTGTCAGCGTTGATAAAAATAAAAAATGTTAAGAAGCCAAATCAGCATATTAGAATGATTTCTGAAGGATCATGTGATGCTGAAGACTGGAGTAATGGCTGCTGATGCCAAATGTAGCTTTGCCATCATAGGAATAAATTACAGATTAAAGGATTTTAAAATAGAAAAAAAGCTATTTTAAGTTGTATTAATATTTCTCAATGACTGTTTTTACTATATGTACATACAGAAAAAATAAAGCTCTCATTTTATGTTGTCTTGTATTCTTTATTCTCAGGTGAATAAGATGTGCCATCTCTTCAGCGAGACCAGAACTGATTGTAAAGAGACAGAAGTGCTAAAACATGTCAGAGACTATAACAAGCGCTACTCTGGAGCACCAAGACAGGTACAAACATTTGCTTTCATTTGGACTAAAGCAATAATTTGTCTTTTTAAAATGCCATATGTCAGACTGAAATCATACCAGTTTGTAGCTACTGTAATGCTCCCAAAGACAGGTGACGGCTGACTTGAAAAACTACATTATATAACCTAATTCTTTTTGTTGGCAAACTCATGCCACTCCCAGTAAATCTGTACAATGACCATTATTACGGTACTTCTCAGAAGAGAGTTGATCATTTGATTTGCTCTGGACTGTATCACGTCACCATGCCTACTTTAGTTCCTGATGCCACAAAGGTTGTGAAACCTCAGGCCAGGAAGGGCATCGTTTCCTACAGTTGGAAGACATCCAGGGACATATTTTTATTGTTCAGATACGCAGCACACACTGATATCCCACAGGCTAGGTCATATGCTACAGTATAATTGTCATCTTTTCCTTTTTTAGCTAAAGGATTACCTGTGCGATACACCTCTCTTCCTGCTCTTTCTGGTGCGATGGCTGGGGAACATGGGCGGCCTGGTGTGGCTGTTTCTCTTGAGGGTGGCTGTCTGTGGATTTGGTGCTGCCATGTCTTTGGCCTCTCCACTGGAGACACTTCCTGGGCCACTGAGCAGTGTGCTGGGCATGCTGGATGATTTTGTAGTGGTCTTCCTTCTTATCTGCATTATTAACATCAACCAGCAGATGGGGCCGCAAAGGAGAACACCACACTCGGTCACGCAGGGTGTGCTGACCGACGCATTGTAGAGGACAGTGATAATGTGCTTACTAGCATGTTGAAATTACACTAATCAACCTTGTTGGCAAAGGTTAAGTGTTATGACCTGCTGCACTTTGATCTTATTGAACATGGATTTTCAATGATGATGTGTCTAGAATAGACATACAGCACTAAATGAGATGAGGGGAGTTCTGATGTTTTAAAAACAGCAATTTAAGTGTTTTATTAAAGAAAGATTGTATATAATGTAAAGTGGCTTTGTAAATACGCAAGTTTCTAATAAATATTTATACATATATTGATTTTTTGGTTTTTATACCATGGTCTGTCTGAATGAATACTTGACTCTAGGTGTGCATTATCCCTTACATATTTCACACACACAAAACAGACATGACAAACATTTTATAATCAGGAATTTATTATTGTTTTGAATTTAATGCTTTGAAATGTGTTTGCACAGTTTCATAAAACTTCTAGTTGAACAATTTCAGGAATGTATATTTTGCTTTTTTATATAAAAATGGTGATAATCAATAATGCATTTCAAATAGCACATAAATTTAGAGTACGTTTCACCAATAAAACTTTTCTCAGTGCAATAATTTCTGAAATGTATATTTTGGATTTTTTAAATTAAAAATGGTGATAATCGGCCATTACATTTTTATTATATCTTAAAAATGCTCAATAAAGAGCCCATTATGAATATGTTGAGGCATCAGTTTCCAGCAGGACTCTACATGTTATTTCTACCTGAATACAAACTAGAACTGTATGTACGAACGTAAGACTTCAGAAAGTCAGTCTAAGAACATCCAAAATTTTCTAACAAAAATCTGATAGTTCGCCCAGAAATGAACATTGTCATTTACTCACCCTCCTGTCATTTCAAACCTCATTAAGAATGTTGATAACCAAACAATTTTGGTTCCCACTGACTTTCATTGCATGGACAAAAGATACAATGCAAGTCACTTGGAACTGAAACTGTTTGGCTATCAACATTCTTCAAAATACTGTATCTTTTGTGTTCAGCAGAAGAAAGATGCATACAGGTTTGAAATGACATGAGGGTGAGTAAATTATTAAATTTATTTTTAGGCAAACTATCCCTTTAAGTTTAGTCGTTTAGTTGTCTCACACAACTGTACAGCAGCATATCTCTATGAGCTCTGACACCAGACTGCTGCATTACGGAACATGCTAAGCCATGGTGAGGCCTCCAGTGATCCCCTGAGGTGCTGAGGGGCCCAGGACCACTGCCAGCCCAACAAAGCCCGCTCTGGATGGGGCATCATAGCCAGGTGACGGCCATCTGCTGAGCAGATGCCTGCCACACCTTGTGCAGAACCGTTGGGGTTCATGGGATAGATTTCAGTCGGGGTGCCTGAGTCGTCCACATAACGCAGAGGAGCCAAAGAGGCACCAATCAGCTTCTTCTGAACCTCAGGAGAACGAAACTGCATTAAACCTGTGGAACAAAAGCGAGGAGTTTTTAAAAAGTCACTCAAGAGGAAAAACACATACTGTTTTTTGCCTTTGTATAATAGTCAACAAAAAGATCTAACAGTAAGCAGAAATAATGCCTCCAAATACCTAACTTAACAAACAGAGTGTATAAGTTTTGGTTGAAAAAAAATAAAACAAATAAGCATTTTTAACAGAAATTAATAGTAAAAAATGTATTTAAAAAGTAACAAAAATATACTTTTTGCATAAAATTATAGTAGAATTTATGATGAAAATTACTTTATAAAAAAAAAAAAAAAAAAATTTGTGACGGGAAACCCCCCCAAAAAGAACACAATTTGTGATTATTTTTTTTTTTTAAATATTAAATTTTTTCCCTAGTGGTCTCAGACTTTTGGAACTCACTTGCAGGACAAGTAAATGTACTTGTCAAGTACAGTGTTACAATGGACAGATTCCTAACCTTCTCCATGAGCGACCCAAACGCCTAGAGCAGATCCCTCCATTCCCTTAAGCATGATGGCCGGAGAGGGCAGGATGCCCACACTCACGAACCTCGATTCAAACCGACCAGACTTATTATGGGTCAGAGTAACATCAGAACCTGCAGTGGAAATGAATAAAAAAAAAAATAAGAAAAAATCTAAAAATAAAATGGAAAAATAAATAAATAAATAAATAAATAAATAAATATATATATATATATATATATATATATATATATATATATATATATATACACACACACACACACACATCCACATCTTTTACAAAAACAAAGTACAGTAAGAGTCGTTACAGCGAAGGAACCGGGTAAATTCTTGAGTGGTATGATTGCCATTTACACAATGAGGATGAGACTAAAATATTATCTCTCACCTCCATCCTCTCTTTCACCCACCCATCCCAGCAAAGCCATGAGCTGACATCCATTACACACTCCAAGACTCAGCGTGTCATCGCGATTGCGGAAGCGCTCAAACTCCTCACTAGCCTTGGGGTTAAAGGTCACTGTGGCAGCCCACCCTGATAAATAAGGAAAAAGTCAAAGCTTTTGATCATCTGCTGGAGAACAAGTGCTACGACCCAGTCAATTTCAGTATAAATTAACCTATGATCCGAGTCACAAATCTAATGTCATAAGCAGGGCTGGGAAGGTTACTTTTAAAATGTATTTCGTTACAGATTACAAAATACATGTTTTAAAAAGTATTTTGTAAAGTATTTCATTAGATTACTTAATTTTAGTAACTTAATCTAAATACTTTTGAATACTTTGGAATACTTAATGTAATGGGCATATTAACTTTGATGTCTTGTTTTTATGTTAACCACCTCTAAATAAAAATGAGTGGCATGAATACTTTTAAAACAATTATAAATGGATAAATAGTGCTATAAGATTATTATTTTCAATACAACATTTTGAGCATAGAAATAAAAATAAAAGATAGAAAAAAAAAAAAAAAAAAATGGGATATGGGATGAAATTATGTTTTTATGAAACTAAAACCACCAGTAGGTGGTGGCAAATCACTGTCTTAATGAAAGAGTCATGGAATCATTCGATTCGTTCAAAAGAACTGATTCATTCAGGAATCAAGATTTTATGAATGTAATTGAATCATTCTCAGCTGATTCGTTCAATACGCGGCTTCATTCAGGAACCAAATGTTGCTCTCAGATGCGCAACTATTCTGATGTGGATTTATTTGGAAGGTAGTAGTTATTTGCATTAAGTGCAAATAAATAGCCATACATTCTATTTACACCATGTAGGGAAAAAGTAGCATTTTCTTTGCAACAAGTGATAGTAATTAGATGCTATTAATACTTATTGAAAACAGCGGCAGATATGTGATGGGAAAAGGGAGAAGAACGGGAGTTGGGCATAAGGCGGATTCAAACTCAAATCTTATCACCACGTGTCTCACATAGGTGTATTTTCTAATGATGTAAATCCCAAACAATTTTTGTGCTTAGTGTAAATAGACCAGTGCTTGTATGGAACCATTTTTGTTTGCGCTATAGAGCAAATCAGACAACACTGTTCTTTTAATAAGTCACTAAATATGAACTTTTTGTTATGAATTGCATAAAATCAGCATCACATTTGCAATCGCGCTAATATTCGCCTAAACTCTTCTACCTCGACTGATAGATTGCTTAACTATAGGCTACATAAATATATAAAACAAGAACTCCTACAAACCTGAGACTGTGAACAACTTACTTTAAGATGCTTTTTCAAGGTTAGATGTTCCTTTGAAGCCGAGAGACGTTTTGTTGCAGGTAAACAAAAATTGCATAGCCTACTGTGATGTTCCGTCCTTTTTCACATTTATAAGTAAAATCGTCCTTTTATTTCCATGACAATTACGCGCTTGGCTTTCTGATTTTCTCCTGCATTTTAGTGAGTCGTCACTATAGTCTGCTCTCTGCTGGCAGGCTGCTGTTTGAACAGGCTGCACGCGAGTCAGAGCACCACCAGTTGCCTCATGGTTTAAATTTCCAATCATTTTACATTAATATAAAAATAAATAAATGACATTAAAAATCAAAGTAATCACTTTGGTAATCTAAAATACTTTTCGGATGTAACTGTAATTTGATTACCACCCATTTAAAATGTAACTATAACGAAATACAGGTTACTCATATTTTGTATTTTAAATACGTAACGACGTTACATGTATTTCGTTACTCCCCAGCCCTGGTCATAAGTACATTCAATGGTGGGGATGAGTTAATGCTTGTTATCATTATATAGCTCAACTAACATACAGTTCAGCAGTGATATGTAAGATTGCTGCAACATGCAATAGTGTGATTTTCACCTTTAGCTGACCCCAGCACATCTGCATAGCTAAAACCACCCACAAACACCACGGCTCGGAAGGGGTCAAGGGTCATGGAGCCTAAGCACAGGTCTTGCATCGTGACATCCCACACCTACAGATCATACAAGAAAAAAGGTCAAATGTCAAAAGGAATTAAACAACTACTACTGAACAATCATCCCTAATTTCTTTTAAGAAAAAATGTACTTACTACAAACTCCAACACACATATATATTTAAAAACAAATCTTTAATCTTTGTGTAGGCTTGTCTTTACCTCGAATCCAGCCATGAACAGAGAAGCAGACATTTCTCTGTCTCCATTACTGCCTTCCTCTCTCACAACAGCTGCATAAGGTTTCCCTGAAGCTGAGACACAAGGCAAATATTTTAACATACAGGTCAAGTATGAATACTGGAAAGATTCATGATTGTGAAATGGGTTCATGGTCTCACAGATCTCTTTAATGATGGGTGTTTGGGAGGGGTCAAAGGTGAGCTTGAGGTACGGCTGTGTGCGAGAAGAAAGGCCTTCTTCTTCCTCTTTGACACACAGTGGATTAGCCTGCAGTCGCTCCAGTTGAAAACTAGTGCTTTCCCATATCGCTCGAAGTGTGGGTAGACGCTCATTCAGCACTTCCTGTCCACACAGGCTCACTCTGACCTACAAGACAGTATGGAGAATAAATCAGCAGTTATCGAACACTTTCTCTGCAATCACTGATGTCCAATAATATTCCACTGAGCTCCATTAATCCATGGATATGCATTTAGGTGAAAAGAATTCAGCTCACCCCGGCATCAGGTCCGAAACCAGAAGTTCTGCCAATTCTGTGACAGAGGAGACCAGCATCTGTGTATCTCTGACAGACGGTCAATGCATTACTATCACACACCTCCAAAACCAGACCGAGCTCCTCTGAAAAAAGAGCCTCCATCACTGAAAGAGAGGAATGAGGAGAGACATGAAGAAATATCTATAGGTATGTTTGCATCCAAGCTGCAAATTTAATCTCATGAAAAATCTGAATAATTGCAAAAACTAATTGTGAATAAAGCAGAATTTCTCCCTTTTGTGCTCAAGAGTACAAAATCAACACTTCTGAAGAAGTGTTGTTACTACAATTATTAAAAATCCTTTTTATTAATTGACAAAGCTGAAAAAAGCTAAAACAAATAAAAAAAATGCCTTGGCAACTAATAGAAATAAAAAATTTAAGCTGTACTAAAGTACTAAAATGACAAAAAGTAAAAGTAAACATTTTTTATATAATGTTATTACATCATTATAACAATAAAATAATGTTTATAATAGTATTTTATAATCATTTTTTAAAAAAGACAATGCAACATCTCACCTAGGATGAAAATAACACAATAAGGATGCACACAGGTAAGTGACTAGTTGATAAAAATAAATTATCTAAATTTATCTATTTTTAAAAATAAATACCAATTCAAAATATTAATCAGTACTATAATAGCTATAATACTATAATTGTTTTATTATAATAATAAAAATAAAATTCAGAGAAACGTAACAACTAAAAAAAAATATCCACCTCAAATCAGTGTAAGCATTTTTTGTGTGAATAAAGTTTCCAAAATGCGCATGTTGGTATTTTCTTTGCAGACTGTAATGAAAAAGTGGATGGAAACTAGCTTATGATGGCTGGCACAAGTTGCTTTAACGACAAATAATTTTTGAAGAAAAAACAAAAACAAAAAACTTTTTATATTACCAACCGTCAACGCCTTCTAAAGGCAAGTCCACGTCCATCCCACAATTCCCTGCAAAGGCCATCTCCAGCAGACAGGAAATGAGCCCTCCATCACTGACATCATGTCCTGCAGTCAGCAGTTGATCTGCAATATAAAGTTAAAATCAACAGACTGTGTAGAGATGAAATGCTGCTGCACTTTGAGAATCAACAAATAGGGCCAACAGAGTTTGGGAGGAGCAAAAACTTCCTAGATCAGTTTATGGATTTTTTTTAACAGTGTAGCATAGGAAGAATGGTGTTATTAATGTATCAGTATATAAGATGAAGTAAAAAATGATAATAGCACATACTGACCCTGAATCAATGTCTGTGTGGTGTTGAAGCAAGCAGAGAGTTTGTCTGGCTGATCCAGATCTGGACTGCAGTCTCCAAGTTGCCCGTAACACTGAGCTAGAGCAGAGCCGCCCAGCCTGTATTTACCTGAGCTCACTGGCAAATACAGAACCACACCTGAGAAAGGAAGAGAGTGCATGTAAGAGATGTACACACTAGTACTGTATATACACTAGCAGAAATGTAAGACTGATATATGAGGTGTTAAAAGTGCTAAAAATGGTAAAGATTCAGGATCAACCTTTGCCATCAGGGTTGTCCAGGTCAGGAGTCACAGTGGCTGTGATATCAGGACACACAGCATACACAGAGATAACCAGAGAGCCTAAAAACACAAAGAGAGCAGTTTGTGGTGTGACAAAATGCATGCAGGCAATGTATTATCTACTGTAGAATAAAAATCCCATTCAACTAGGTATGTGTAAGAGCAAATGTCTAGTTTACATTTAGTCATTTAGCAGACGCTTTTATCCAAAGTGACTTACAAATGAGGACAATAGACGCAATCAAAATCAACAAGAGAGCAACAACATGCAAGCGCTATGACAAGTCTCGGTTAGCCTAACGCAGTACACACAGCAAGGTTTTTTTTTTTATTTATTTATTTTAAAGAAAATAAGTAGATAGAATAGAAAAAAAAGAAAGCTAGTGTTAGTTTTTAAAGAAATTAATATGCATAATAAATATAAATATGCAATTGATAGAGGGTCAAGGGTGTGTTTTTTTATTTATTTATTTTTTAAATAAAAAGATGACAGATAAAATAGAATTAAAATAGAGAGTGCTAGAGTTAGAGGGTTAAATAAAGATGGAAGAGATGTGTTTTTAGCCGTTTCTTGAAGATGGCTAAGGATTCAGCTGCTCGGATTGAGTTGGGCAGGTCATTCCACCAGGTGGGAACAATTAGTGAAAAAGTCAGTGAAAGTGATTTTGTGACTCTTTGGGATGGCACAATAATGCGTTGTTCACTTGCAGAACGCAAGCTTCTAGAGGGCACATAGGTCTGAAGTACTGAATTTAGGTAAAGGGGTGCAGAGCCAGAGGTGGTTTTGTGTACACGCCTTTGAATTTTACGCCATGAGCAGCTATTGGTAGCTGTGTGCAAATTGATGAACACAGGTGTGACGTGTGTTCTTCTCTCTGCTCATTAAAGATTAATCTTGCATGCATTTGGATTAATTGTAGAGGTTTGATGGAATTGGCTGGAAGACCTGCCAAGAGAGCATTGGCAACAGTCAAGTCTAGACAGAACAAGAGCTTGAACAAGGAGTTGTGTTGCATGTTCCGAAAGAAAGGGCCTGATCTTCCTAATATTGTATAAAGCAAATCAGCTTAACTGGAAGGTGAAATTGTGATGAAGTGATGGGTTTGCTGAAACTACAAGCAGTTCTGTCTTAGCTAGGTTGAGTTGAAGGTGATGGTCCTTCATCCAGCAAGAAATGTCTGTTAGACATGCGAGCAGCTATCGTCGGATCATCAGGATGGAATGAGAGGTAGAGTTGAGTGTCATCAGCATAGCAGTGATATGAAAAGCCATGTCTCTGAATGACAGAACCTAGTGATGTCATGTAGACAGAAAAAAGAAGTGGTCCAAGAACTGAGCCCTGAGGCACCCCAGTAGCTAGATGTTGCGACTTGGATACTTCACCTCTCCAAGATACCTTGAAAGACCTATTTGAGAGGTAAGACTCAAACCACTGGAGTGCGGTTCCCGAGATGCCCTTTCGCAATAGGGTTGACAGGAGGATCTGGTGGTTGACTGTATCAAAAGCAGCTGACAGATCCAGCAAGATAAGTAATGAAGACTTGGATGCCGCTCTTTCAAGTCTTAGAGCTTCAACAACTGAGAGCAAGGCAGTTTCGGTCAAATGTCCACTTCTGAAGCCCGATAGGTTGCTGTCCAGGAGGTTGTTCTGTGTGAGAAAGGCAGAGACTTGGTTGAACAACTCGTTCAAGTGTTTTTGCAATGAAAGGTAGAAGGGAAACCGGTCTATAGCTCCCTAAAAGAGTTAAGAGGCTCTTTAAGAAGTGGGGTTATACGAGCCTGTTTAAAATGCTGAGGAAAACTCCAGTGTGAAGGGGACAAGCACGATGTGAGTGGGAGCGTGGCACAACTGCAGGAGAAATGGCTTGAAAGAGATGAGATGGAATAGGATCAAGTGGACAAGTAGTAGGATGACTGGAAAGGATGAGTTTAGAGACTTCTGCCTCAGAGAGTGGAGAGAAGGATCTGAACGAGTGTATGTTTGCTGGTAAGATGTGTTTGACAGTTTGTGGTGTGGAGAATTGTGCAGTGAGGTTTGTAATTTTAATAATTAATTAATTAATTAATTTTTATTAACTAGTTGAGCACTAGTGACCGCAACTGAAGTAAAACTAGTTCTAAATTATGAATATTTATCTTTTCCTGCTGTAATTAACAATGAAATATGCTTTTCTTCTCACTGAATCTCTCACATAAATCCCTCACAGTTACAACTGAATGCATCAGGTGGTGCTGTGGATGTGTGACATCAGTGTGATGAGAGATGAAGGCATGTGCTTTCAGATGCATCCAAGTAAAACATTAATTAAATGTGTTTAATTCTTATAAAATATTAAACACATTCAATTTATTACATAAACATTTAATATATAGACACTACTGTTCAGAAGTTTGGGGTTGGTAAGAGTTTTCAGTCTCTTAACCAAGGCAAAACATTATAATCATTTAAAATAACTATTTCCTATCTGAATATATTTTAAAATGTAATTTAGTCCTGTGATGGCAAAGCTGAATATAGCAGTCATTATCTAGCAATGTTGAAAACAGTTCTGCTTTATATTTTTTTGTGGAAAATCTGATGCATTTATTTTAGGATTCTCAAATAAATAGACTTCAAAAGAACAGCATTTATTTGAAAAATATTTTTGTAACATTATAAATGCCGTTATTGCAACTTTTGATCAATTTAATGCATCCTTGTTAGAGTATTAATTTATTAATAAAAACTCATCATACCTCAAACTTTTAAACAATAGAGTATAAAACATGTGACATACTCGTGCTATAATTTATGAGCAATCACTTCTTCAGTCATTTTTTTGTGTGTTAGAAGAATCGACTATTGTCCATCCCTAACTCAGACATGCACAACACTGGTACCTGGGGCCTTGACAGTTTCTCCACTGACACGTGCAGCCATGCTGAGTGAATCTTTTCCCCCATCCACAGCCACTCCCAGCTGACCCATCACCTCACACATGGCCTGACACGCCTCCCACAGGCACGCTCCCTCTCCTGGCAGCTTAGCAGCCCACATCCAGTTACCACTGCACTTTACATCCTGTGAAGATATGCGCAGACATCCTTGGGTGATATCTTTTTTTTTTTTTTTCCCAAATTACATGCACTCAGTCACTTAATTTTTCACCCAAAAATGAAAATTCTGCCATTAATTACTCACCCTCATGTCGTTCCAAAGACATAAGACCTTCATTCATCTTCGGAACACATATTAAGATATTTTTGTTGAAATCCGAGAGCTTTCTGACCTTGCATAGACAGCAATGCAACTGACTCGTTCAAGGCCCAGAAAAGGTAGTAAAGACATTGTTAAAACAGTCGATGTGACATCAGTGGTTCAACCATAATTTTACGAAGCTATGAGAATACTTTGTGCACAAAGAAAACAAAAATAACGACTTTAGTCAATTTCTCCTCTTCCATGTCAGATTGTGCATTCGCGAGAGTATCACGATGTCGTGGTACTGTCGTGAACACGTGTCAAAGTCTGACATGGAAGAGAAGAAATTGTTGAATGAAGCTACTTTTGTTTTGTTTTCTTTGTGCACAAAAAGTATTCTTGTAGCTTCATAAAATTGATACAGTTAAAGATACACATCTTAATTTGTGTTCTGAAGATGAATGTAGGTCTTCTGGGTTTGAAATGACATGAGAGTGAGTAATTATCGACAGAATTGACATTTTTTGGCGAGCTATGCCTTTAACATGTTCAAAAATGCAAAGGCTTCTTCACCTTGAGAGCAGACACTCTTGCAAACACCAGGTTAGTGAGAGATTCTCCCACAGCCATACGAGCCCCAGCTGCTGGTGACACCAGCCCTTTGATTGGCTGCTCGCCTATCGCCGTGGCTGCTCCCTGGAGGCTGAATGGAGACAGGGCAACAACAGCTACATCAGCCAGTGGAGTTTGAAGAGGACCCACACACTGTTGCTGAGCAACCAGACCAGTCACAGATCGATCAACCTGGAACAGAGGGTTTTGCATAAAACGTATTGCATTTCATTTGAAATTCCTTTGTAATGCCTGTATATTAGACAAGACAATTCATTGATTTAAATATTTCAATTAATTTAATTTAAATAATATAATTATTAAAAAACAAAATTAAAGTTTAAGATGGCAAGATAACGATACATTTTAATGTCTGGATATATCTGAAAGTGTATAAATTTGCATTACTCAGAACAGACCTGCAACCTATTTCTGGCCTACCAGTTGCGTACCACTGCAATGTTCAACTATGCAAAAGTCATATGTCATTATGCATGTGCTAAAGAGTGAGTATTGTACCTTGTTGGTGAGGTAACGCTTACTGGCCACTGCAGGCAGCCGGAGAACTCTCTCCAGAGCTGGAAGAACAGAAAGACCCACAGGAAGAGAGAGAGGCTGCAGAGATGCAGCCATGCGCTCCAATACAAACTCCTAAAAAGATATGTAGACCTGACTGAGTGGAAAGCAACAGAAAAGTAAAATAACCCAATAACCAAAATTTGATCATTTAAATTTGGGAGTCTAGACACTGCAGTTCAAAAATCAGCCGAGAGGGTGTGCTCTACCACAATTTGTAATTTTTTTGTCAGCAATGCTTTTAATGAAGTCTTGAGCAGATTTAGGCCATGTCTGGTGGGGTTTATTCAACAAAATTAGTTGTTTTTGCACCTTTTGTGGCATCTTTCCCAGGACCCAATCCAGCTCCAGATCCACAGGGCACCGCCCACTATCAAGCCCATCCATCTGTTTACACAGGTCGTCCACCAACACAATCTATAGAGCAATGCATGCACATGAGCAGGTGTGAAGTGTCCCAAGATACACTTTTAGCAACAAAAAGGTAATTTGACTCACCTTGCCATCACCAGTTATCTTGCCCACAAAGTCGACAGGACACTTCTCTCTCTGACACACCCTCTCGAGGAAGCTCCGGTCAGAGGGGTGGAGCAACAGAGCATTACTCTCCTGATACTCCGCCCCCCACAACTCCAAAACACTGAGGGTGGGGTCACCTCTCTGAAGATTAGGGTGAAATATGTATACGAAATACATTGACATTAAAATCAATATACAGATGTTTTAATAAAGTCTTTATCTCACCTTAAACTTGCTAGTATAGATTACTGCACCAGCAGGCTCACTAAGCTCCTTTAACACATTACCTATACAAATAACAAGATATTTTTACAATTAACAAGTTTCTGTTGTTGAGTAGGGAAATACTGCACTTAAAAACACTCGTACCATTGCCCCCAGCACCCTGGTCATGAATGCTGCAGATGGGGTTTCCTTCCTCTCGCTCCAGGCAGGCCCTGAGAGCCCGGTTCATCTTCTGCTCCATTTCAGCATCTCCTCTCTGAACTGCTCCAAGATCTCTGGAACTGGAGTTATCACCTTGAACCTACAATAATACATACACGCATTAAGTTGCATCATCGCACAGTCTATGAAAAATGATGCAACACACAGACGTGCGCTGTAAACACACACAAAAAAAACCCCTTAACTTTGGAGCAGCTTGTAAACGAATTAAATTTATAATTTTTTTTTGTACCTGTACAGAAGAGGCAGCGCCTCCACCAACACCGATCCTGTACACAGGACCTCCAATTTTCACCACTTCCATACCTGCCAAGAACAAAAGAAAAAACAGAGGAATGAATGAAGAGAAAAAGGCTATTTGTATATTACTACCATTTATTTTGGGGTCAGTAAGATTTTTTTTAAAGAAATTAATACTTTTACTCAACAAGGATGCATTAATTTAATCAAAAGTGGCAGTACAGACATTTAGACTGTTTAAAGGGGACCTATTATGCAAAAATAACTTTTATAAGCTGTTTGAACACAGTTGTGTGGCCACAGTGTGTGAAAACAACCAGCCTATAATGTTCAAAATTCACCAACTCATTTTTTTATAAAACCAATAAGTCATAAACAGTCTCTCCAAATGAGCCGTTTCAGATTCTCCCTCTCTGCACGTCACTGAGGGGGAAAAATTCCCGCCCATTAGTGACGCTCTCTGTCCTATTAGCATAAACACAGCCCTGAGTGAGAAGATGCGGTCCGCCATTACTGGAGATGTATACAATGTCAGCGCCAAAGAGGCTTTACAAGTGTCGTGTTTTGGGATGCACTAATGAACATAGGAGTCACCATAATCTCCCCTCATCTGAGCCGAGGACACTGTGGTTAAATTTCATTTTCGAAGGAAATATCCCAGAAAAAAATCAGTAACGTCCCCAATATGTTTAGGAATTAATACCAACGCTTCGTGCACGATCGTCAGCTCCAGACAAAGTAAGTATCGCGTTTGTTTTCCAAATTGCCTTTCTGAAAGAGCTGCTTGGCACTCTGTAAGGCTTATTGCTAAAGCTATCATTGTCTCTGTGTTTGCACTGATGC
>JAFVLL020016425.1:0-10562 GCA_021397915.2 Tor tambroides
TTTTTTTAAGATTTAATTAAGCTACAGGGAATTCAGTGCATATTGTAGGTAAACACTTAGGACCATGGGAATACCATTTAAATTAAAAGAACTGGTGTTGTTTTTCTCATTATGAGATGAATTAAACATTTACCACTGCCTTTCATTTCTCTCAGAAGCTGACATTTACAGGTCACCTTTTGATAGCGCTAACTTTGTATTGTCTCCAAGTGCCTCAGCAATATGAGAAAGTATGATTTATTTTGTCTTCCGTGTTCACCTCTTGACTGAGCCTCTGCATTTGTCATTTCATCATCCACAGCTATTGAAGTGAACCTGCAGAAAGCTCTCGCCGAGGCCTCGGAGACCTGTACCCAGGAATGTCTGATCCTGGGTCATTCTGACAGCTGCTGGATGCCGCCAGCGCTGACCCAATTCCAGACGTCCGGCGCCGCCACTCTGCCCTCCTTTGGTTTTCAACAAAGCTGGGCGCGGGGGACCAAGCCAGATGGGCGTCACACCCTAGGCAGGTCAGTGCCCAAAGATGATCTGGACAAAGGGAGCAACCGGCCCCAATTCTACAACACACTTGAGAGACACTGCGGCAAGAAAGAGGATCCCATCAAGGTCATCCCTCTAGCCAGCTTTTCCGCCACGTCCAGCCCCCAGATGTCCGCGGGCGGAGGCTCTTCCTCCTTCCTGCACGAGCATCAGCTGTAGAAGCCAGGGTAGGCCTCAGAGCACTGCATAATGAGAGTGATTGAAACGGAAAAGCTGACGGGTTCTGATCGTTATTAGCATGTGTCAAACATTTCACGACACGGCGGAAGGGGAAGTTAAAGCAAAGGACGGTAGCTTTGGATATCCTCTGTGAAACTGAAACATGTACAGTAGACAAATGGTAGATATAGACCAAAGTAGCTCCTCAAGTGAAAAAAACAAACAAACAAAAAAGCGGTGTGAAATGTGTCTTAGTGACAGATTAGTGGCAAATGAATTAAGCTTTACTGTCGATCAAAAGAGACAAGATTTTTATTTCATTCTTTTGTGCGCCTCTTGAATGCAACTTAACAAATTACTTTGATGTCTGTGCTGCTGGAAGAAATCATTGCATACGTTTACATGCACACCGATATTCTAATTATGAAAAAAACTATAAACGCCATGTTCTTGTTATTCAAAGAAAATGTTCCGCACATTATCTGGTCTAATTTTAAATACATATGAGTGCATGTCTGCATTTCCGCAGCTAGTGGTCTTGGCGAGTTTAATTGGCGCTCACTAACAGCAAAGCCGGTGGTTATTTCGTAGTGCTTTGCACATGAACGCAGACACGCTCGTAAACAAAACAATAAAAATTAGGCTCTTGAGTTAAGAACCGCATTCGGAATATTACGACGCATGTAAGCGTAGTCAATAAGGTTAAGTGTAATGTGTAAGCACTGGGTGACTGCAGTATTTCTTTCGGCTTCGGTGAGGTGCGTCGTTTCCAGCTGAATTTCCGCCTGAGTCAGTTTTATTCTGCTAAAAGACCTAGTTCCATGCCCCTGAATGTGCTGCTTACTCTGTCAAGACTACAGATACAGCTAAACCTCTCTGCAAAAATTAGTCTTGCTCGGTGTTAACACGTAGAAACTTTTATATATAAGGGTGCTTTTTTTTTTCTTAAACTTTGACGTTAGCTCTTTTCTCCCTGGTGAGCTCAGAGCCTTCCTCTGATGTTCAGCATGTTGGTAGTTTCCATGCATCTGACACCCTTTCTCTGCCATTATAAGAAACCCGCGTATTTTCAACATTATCTCATTAGCAGAGGCACAGACATGGCTAAAAAGGCATCCTTTGGTTTTTCGCACTACTATATCAAGTTTTTCTCTCGATATATACAATTTATGCACCATAATAAGTGCTGTGGAAGCAATTACAAGAATCTCCCAATAGTATAATTACTTTGATCGGTAATCACCATAACTGCTATAGAAGCAGAACGCTGCTCTATAATAGCATAATTGGCTACCTTTTGTATGTGTGTGTGTGCGTGTGCTTGTATGGTGCGCACTTCTTTTTAAACTTGCGTAAAAATTAAGCGTTTGCGAGATTTCTATATAATGATGTCAAAGAAACAGCCTTAAGATGTAGATGTGTATTGTATGGATGTAATGACTGCTAAGTGAAGTAGAAGTTTGCTTACAGTCGTGTCATATTTTCGTTCAGGTTTTTCAAACAGAGACATCACGTAATCCCACAAAGAGGCTGTGCGGGTTGAGAAATCAGCACAAATTTAATTCGCCAACTCTTCTCCTTAGTATATACTGATGACACAGAAATATTTGGGTCAGTGATCCAAAAAATTACTTCACTATAAAATAGTGTACGTGCCAGCGACAAGAAATGTGTCACAGCGAGACGTGTTGGAGTGTGTTGCTCTTTGATGCGAGAGAACTGACAATCACTCCGGCAGCTGTTCCCTCAACAACAGTTTAAGATCTGTCGAACACTCTTGATTAAGAGGAATAATTGCAGTGTGGGACTCTATTAAGGGAAGGAAGCGGCGGCCTGGTCTTTCTCTCAAGCTCTTGCCTGTCTGCTAGCTGGGACGGTGTGAGAGTATCGAGTGTAAGGATGGTGACTCGACTCAAACTCTCCTAATCTATACAATAGATCAGAAACGCTCGAAGGACAAGGTCTGAAATACTAACATCAGCTGTAGTGTCTGTATTGCTTAACACTGCTTGAAAATCTCTGCTTCTGTTCATTCATAACACAATAGAAACACCTATTGAAAGATTTTTTTAAATTTCCAATGATTAAAAACAATGCTTTTTGAAGAAGAGCGCTATAGAGCTTCACAACACATTTACAGATTATATATTTACACAAATATATTTACAGATTATTTCAGAAATGCATGGAGAGCTTTTACATGCTTAAAGTCAACATGAAATCAAACAGACCCTGTTTACTTTCTTAATGCATGTCACTGGGGTTTTTGTGAATGATTCATCTGTACACATTTTTATTTAAAGAAATAAATGCACATCTGCATACGTTTTAATTAAAACATAAGTTGTACCTCTCAATCAACTTTCTTTAATTTGGCATCACCAGGCAATAATACGTTCTCTGAGAAAGTTCTCTGGGCCTCAAAAGTAAAGTAAAGTCAAATAAAATGGGTATTTCTCACAGTGGCTACTTAGTTTCCAACAGATTTATGAATAAGACTGGGAAATTACCACTCTGCTACACATTGACACTGACAATGAAATTGGATCTTAACCCATAGCAACACATAATGGCAACGTCACAGACTGACAAATGCACAAAAATAAATGGGAATTTTCAGACTTTTGAGCGATTGTTACCGTTTTGTACACATCATATAATTATAATTCAAATGCACTTTGTTTTATTGATCACAATGTTATTGTTGATAACTGTTGAGAGCACCACTTTTGATTCATTTTTTTTTAAAAAAAAAGAACAGCACGCACCTGGCCCAATCATATCCCAATTGATAAATATAAGCCTTTTTTCTCATTTCATATCCTGTCTCTATCAGAAAATTGTCACAAATATAGAACTTAAACATGTTTCAAATGCTATTTCATGTTGACTTTAAAAATGTATGAATTTGAAGATAAACATTTGCTGAAATCTGAAACAGCTGTTTTTGAGTAGTGGAGCAACTCTACTAGTGCCAAAGGTTTACCAAGTAAAAAAGACAAACATTGTGTGAGAATGAGTGAAAATAAGAACATTTGTGATAAATAAATGCATAAAAGGTCTCAATATGCATGGTTATTCTCCCCTCTAGCACTTTTGTACTTTTCTAAAAAGTTTGTTCCCTGATGTATCATGTAAGCAACCGTGGTAATGAGGTGTTTCTTTTCTCTGATAGCTACTTTTTTTTTAGCGTTTTTTCAGGAAAATATTATGGCAGATCGTCTCTGTAGTCAGGCATCTTCATTTGCATGTGGTTCCAGTTGACCTCCACTGGCTGATTGTGTTCTGTAGCACTAAACCCTTGTTCTGACACTAATCAGTAGCCTGTGCTGTCATACGGTCATCTCCTCGGGTTGTGTTATAGTATGAAGAATTAGAATGGCAACACACTTTGAGTGGCCAACACGTCGTTACACAAATCAAATAAATTCTCATCATTACCATACAAAAAAAGAAAAAGAAAAAAAAGAGAAAAGTGTACATAGATATACTTAGCAGTAACCCTGGGAAACAACTCTTAACATACTGTATGTGTAAACAAAAGGAAAAGTGGTTTATACTTACTGAAAATAGTTGACAAAAGACAAAAATCATGAAAAATGAGGACAATCTCTGTTGTAATGTATTCAAAACATATGCATACTGTATATTATTATATGTGTGCGCGTGAGTTTGTGTGTGCGCATGTATGTATGCTGGCACAAAAGCGGCCGGATAATGTATGTACACACTATGTATCTTGTACAGAATCTGAAAAGAATATAAAACTGCTGATATATTCAATCTGCTTGTAATTTAAACATCATTTGCTGTATTTCACAATTATTTCTTTCTTTGGAGGTGAGCTTTCATATGTGCCAGCAGTCAAGCAATGAACACTGTTGAACAATTGAAGTGTATCTTGATATCACACCCTTGTAAAATACTCCTAGAAGTTAAAAAAGAAACGAAAAGAACACGCTCATTTACATTCGGTGTAATGTTTTTTCTTGTCTTGAATTTTTTCTTGAGCCATTAAATATTGTGTATCTTTAGACGCTCTGTTGTGTGTCCTATCATTTCAAAACATTTTAATCCTATTTTTCTCTTATAGACTGCAAAGCCTTGATGTAGAAAGCAGGAGGTGGAGGAGAATACTAACAAAAAAGAAGAAAGAAACGTGGTTCGGATCAGCTTCCATTAGGGAAAGCGAGCAATATGCATACGAAACGCTGTCTATTTGCGGAAAAGTAAGGCGGAGGGAACTCTTGATTAAGTCCGTCTGCACAGACAATAGCAGTTATACAGCTGTTAGAGGCATTGATTCAGTAGGAGGTGAGCTTCGGAAACACACCTGAGAGATTTTAGTTAGAAAGAGAAGAGGCCACCCAGGTGGTCTCAAGAATAATTGGTGAGTCTGGGCATATAACCAC
Source organism: Tor tambroides (assembly GCA_021397915.2). Lineage (NCBI taxonomy): Eukaryota > Metazoa > Chordata > Actinopteri > Cypriniformes > Cyprinidae > Tor > Tor tambroides. The sequence continues at coordinate 5,112 of JAFVLL020016425.1, forward strand.
CATTATGTGCTCTTGCAAATGTGCCAGGACTGCAGCTTTGGACCGGGCCCAAGACGGAGTTGGGAGCAAGAAAGGAGCCTTAAAAAGCAAATGAATAAAGATTATCCAAGCAAAAGGGTCTACCTACAGCACTGTAAGTTCCTGAACATTTTGCTGAACTGCCTAGTTACACTCTTTTTCTGCTGGCTTCACATTTTTGATGCTTGACGAGCACGTATGTGTATATGAGTGTGAGCTTTCATATAGGGGTGAGCTCAATTATCCTTCCTTTCCCTCATTAGTCAAAAGAAATACTGGGCATCCAGACTGCAATGCAGATAAAGTAGCAGGGAAACAAATTAGAATTTAACAGCGTGCAAATATTACAATTTAAAGTGGTAGTTCACTCAAAAATGAATGTTGTCATAATTTTCTCACCCTCATGTCCTTTAACTGTCTTTCTTCTGCAGAACATAAGACATTTTGAAGAATGTTCAAATTGTATTTTCCATGCAATGAAAGTCAGTGGAGCCAGAACTTTAAAGGTTCAAAAAGGCACTTTAGTATTATTTACAAACTATTATATTGTTATTTTGAATTATTTATAAATTATCAATGTTATTTCTATTATTTTGAATCAGTTTTTATTATTTTTATTTATTTTTTCATATGTTTTGATTTTGTGTGGTTTTGTTTTTATTGTTTCAGTTAGTTGACATTTATCATTTTCAAAGGTTTTTTTTTTTTTTTTTTTACATATTTTGTTTCATATTTATATAAATTACCAAAACTTGTTTGTAATAGTTTGTTTTATTTTACTATAACAATATTGCAGAAAGGTAGTGTGAAGTTAATACAAACAACTCTGCTGATATATTCTAAAGGCCCATTCACACGAAGAATGATAACTATAGTGATAACAATAAAGATATATTTTTAAAACTTGTTCTAAATTTAAAAGAATAGCAGAGTCCACACCACATCTATAATAATAAGGGCACAGAGAAACAATATCATTAGTATCAGAACATTTTTTTTCCTGCTGATAAATGATAAAATTATTGACAGCCAATCAGAATCCAATCTGCTTAAAAGAGCTTATGCATTTAAAGCGTCAGATGCCAAAACTGCAGCCTGCTTTTAATAAACAGAACAATATAGTTATGCTAATATAGTTATCATTATAGTTATCTTTATGGCAACACAAACCTCAAGCACCATGACATTTGGTGCGATGAAGTACAAGAACCAATGAGGATTGATGTTAGCTGACAATTAAGATTTGTTGTAGATTGTGTATTAACTCAGTTCACTCTACTTTTCACTCTTTCACTCTATGTCCTTTCTGCAGCTTGGCAGATTTGGGTTCCATTGACTTTCAAAAAATAAATAAATAAATAAATTTAAATCTTACAACAATTCTTCAAAATATCTTCTACACAAAGTATGTTTCAAGGGAAAAAAGGCCATACATATTTAGAATGTTTTCAGAATGTTATTTAGAATTTTAATTTGTGGTTGGACTGTCCCTTTAAGAGGGATTTTTAAGCACAGTGCTCTAGTGTCAAATCCAGAAACTATAAAAACAGCATTTTTGGAGTGTACGACCAGAGAGTGCATGTGGAGACACTAAGCGGCTGTGACAATGGGTTGATATGCGTGGGGGAACACGAGAAAAGGTAATGGGTGAAAGAGTACGGATGGGGTCTTACAGTCACACATGCAGCGAGCCCTTCCACACTTTCCTAGCATTATTCCCCATGGCCATTTTATTGGACGAATGAGACATGACTGGCTAGCATAGAGCTAATCAACCCAGTTTTGTTGTAGCGGCTCAAACGGAGGACCAGAAGACTTCAGCCACTTTCCTCGTGGGAGTTTGGTTCTTTACCTGTATATAGAGACTTCACTGCTGCGGCCCACTCTGATTGTACGGCTAAAGCCCACCTTGAGTTTCCGGGTAAGTCCCCATGGACTTGGCGATCTGAGCGCGAAAGCTAAACGAGTTGCTGGATTTGAGGTTACTACGTAGTGACACTGAGAGAGGGCTTATGTGTACAGACAGAGTATCTCATCAAGGACGTCTAGATGGGGTCATCACATCACCGCTGAAGATCTCTGGCTCAAAGCTTTTTCCTTTTGCTCAAGTGGGGTTGCTGAAGGCAGCGCAGCAGCGTGGCTTATGTCTCATTGCCGTGTTGACCCAGCGTTTAAATCCAGCAATAGTTTTTAAATCAGAAGCGAATAGAGGAAGACAGAGCGAGCGAGAGTTACTATTGAATCACAGAGCAAGCCGTTTGTAATTTGTCCCTGGCAAAAGCTGAAAATACAATACGCTACGAGACGGACCGCTGTGATGCTGAAAAATGCCTCAGTGCGGCGAATGGGAAATTGATTGAATTGGCCATTTGCAAGCGACTCACACCTTCTTATTGTTCATTCGTATCTGGCTTCAAGAACACTTGTTAACTTTGCAAATATGTTTCTTTAGTGGAGATGCACTTGGTTTTCAAAGCACCATCTGCAGAGGCCGCTGGTTGAACATATAGAGGGTGTCAAACAGCATGCTCATTTTAAATTGTAATTAAACTGGCCATCAGGTACCTTGAGGCTGTTTAGTCTTCAGCAGGATACTAATTACTATAAGATGACCTTTGGAATAATATCTGGTGAATAATTCATAATTGAAGAGATTGCTTCAGAGACATCCTCTCTGAACTTTGTATGCTCACCGAATTTTCAAATCGAACCCTCCGATTCGGTTTTCGAGCAGTACAGTACGAGGGAAGGGATTTTTACACATATGGTGATGTTCCTTTTGAGCTGGTGATAAAAATTGATGTGTTTTATTGCCTTTAGTCAGGACTGACTCATGTCAATATTACACTTTCATCCAGCATGACGCATACAAAAAAGAAGCTATACAGTAGTGTATTAAACACAAGTCGGAGCTCAATGATATTCTACAAGACCTGACTTTCTTGAATGTCATACAGATGTGATTCTGAAGCATTTATATAAATGATATCATATATAACAGTATATCCTGATTGGTGTCATGAGTGAAATATTAGATAGGTGTCAGGTAGTTGAAGACATACGCATTTATCATAATTACCCCATGCATACACATTTTTTTAGAAACAGTCATAAAAATGAAGGCAACCAAAATGAATATTTGTGTTCATTATTAGGTAGTAAGTGACTACATGCACACTGAAGTATGTAATAACAGTAATATTGTGAAATATTACTACATCAGTTTCAAACAGTTGTTCTATTGTAATATGTTAAAATGTAATTTATTACTGTGATCAAGGCTGAAGTTTTAGCATCATTACTCTAGTGTCACATGATCCTTTCAGAAATCATTCTAATATGCTGATTTTCTTCACAGCGAACAATTCTTATTTTTATCGTTTAAAAGAGTTGTGAATTTCTTTTTTTATAGAAATTAATAGTTTTATTCAGTAAAGATACATTAAATTGATCAAAAGTGACAGTAATTACATTCATAATGTTACTAAAGATGCTTTTCTTTTTAACTTTTTATTAAGCAAAAAATCCTGAAAAGGGGTATCTCCATTTCCAGAACAATATTAAAAAGCTATCTTAAGAACTGTTTTCAACATTGATAATAATAATAATAATAATGATAATACATTTTAAAATCTATTACAATAGAAAACAGTTATTTTTTAAAATTGTAATAATATTTATCAATATTACTGGGGGTTTTTTCAGTTTTTTTATCATATCTTTCAAAAACATTAAAAAAATCTTAATCATTCCAAATGTCTGTTTGTCAGGTGTATATATATTAATCTAATGTTCCAAAAAGTTGGTGCCAGTGTTATTTTTCAACTACCCATGTATAGTGTGTTTATATTTAGTGTTTTTTCTTTAAAAATACATGGCATGTCATGTTTGCAGTTGTAGGTTTAATGTTATGACATTTTTTGTAATCCAGTGGGACCAATTTGCATTATATCATCTAGGCTCCACAATCATACGAGCTGGCCCTGTAAATTCACTTCATAAGTTACTGTTTATTTCGTTTGCGATAATACCAATTGTTTCTACAAGTAAATTCAATTCACTCCTTCTCTCTCAAAATGTTTTATTGATGTTGCTTCGTTGTAGCATTAACCCTTAGATGGTAAACACATTGTACCTGCACCAGCCCAACTAGATTTCTTCTGTATTTCCTGGAGAAGAAAAAAAAACAGGTCAAGCTAATTCAATCATTAGGCTCAATACACATTGGTTCTTGCCCTGATACTGTAATAGTATTATGTTGTCCAGTCTCTCGTGCTTCACACACGGGATTCAATTTCCCCCGTCTTGCCATAGGCCAATTCATTTTTCCATAAGAAGTAAAAGAGTGCACTGTGACCAAAAAGCAGCATGAGCTTATCATGTTCACAATGATTTTGAAGTACACGTGACTTGAGATGAGAAGATTTGATTTTCTTATATGATAGGTACAGTATTACTATTATACAGTACCAAGGGGCTTCAGCTTTGGTGGGACCAAACCTCCAGTGGGGGATATGTGTGCACACTCTCAAAAAAAAAGGTAGAAAAGCTACCACTGGGACACGTTCAAAAGTTGCAAAATCCACTTATGTACCATTTAGGTACTAATATGTACAGTATCTTTAAGCTACCAATATGCAACCTTTAGGGGCAAAAAACGTACAAAGGTGTACCTTTTGAAAAGGTACTACCCCAGTGACAGCTTTTGTACCTTTTTTCTAAGAGTGCAGTATACTAGATCTGGCTATATTTGATGTTAATCACATATATTAAAGTCTTTCTAAATAAGATCTATAATCATCTATGTACTGTATTAGTTTTGTAAATTGCAAAGTTTAAGTTTCTTGCTATTTTGTCAATCGTTATGGATTAAGCTTTGTAACAGCACACACAGCGCCAGCAGAAATAGAGAGATTTAAAAGGGGAAAAAAATCTATTTCAATTATTGATGGTGATAATGAAAACTAGGTGTTATTTTGGAACGGCGAGAAAAATTAGTTGACATAAAACCAATGCAAGGGGCAGAAACTTTCAAATGTCTCTAATCGCTTCTTATAGATTTCAAGCTGTCAAGAAAATGAATAATTGGTTTATCTTTCCTGTTCATTACTCAAAACTCAGCTTTGGAACTTTAATCCACTCACGATTTCACAAGTTCTGAAAGCATTGCAAACAAAGACCCTTTCTCAGATAAAAGAGGCTTTCAAAGGCAGACTTTTAGTTGAGCAGATGGAACAATGAGAAATTAGCTATAGTCGCTTCTATTCACGGGAACCGAGCTCCGGACCGGGTCAGGTGATTGTGTGATGTAGACAATAAAGGCCACAAAAATCAGCTCTATGTGAGCTGACAGGCTTGACGGAAAGTCCTCAGTACGTGCTGATTAATGACTGACAATTGCAATGACTGATTTAAATAATGCTAATTGGCCAA
>JAFVLL020016426.1:0-10558 GCA_021397915.2 Tor tambroides
TGTGTGCAGTTTACGTCAACGCTCACCAAAATCTGTGTCTATGGGGAGGAGAATTTGTCACGCGAGGTGCTTTCGCCGAGACAGTTTACAAGTGCGATGAAATGAAGAGCGTTTGACTTCTAATTATGTTTTGAGTGTGACACTTTCAAAGAGTCGTATATGAAAATTACTCTAGAGTGCCAAACATACAGCCGCTATATGCATGCTTGGACTGAAAAACTAAGGCGGATATAGCAATTAAGTCACATAAGCAGTGCATAAACATAAAGAAACACAAGGAGAAGATCACAACACTGAAATGTTCATAAGATCAATGTTAAAAAAAACATGTCCAGTTCACATTTCACCCCCAAATCAGAAAGATTAGAAGGAAAGAATAAAGAATATGTATATGTATATACATATGTTTTTTTTGTTTTTATACAGTTTTTTTTAAAAATACATTTTAAATCAGTTTTAGTTACTGTAGTACATGAAACTAAATGCCAATGAGAAATGTGGCCTTGGCAAGTAGCTGAAAAAAAGGTTTTAATTTGATATTTTATTATAGTTTTTTTTTATAAATGGTTTTTTAATGTCTATTGTTTTTTTTTTTAGTTTTGATTTTAGTACTGTTTTAGAATATATAAAATATTATAATATTTATTATATAATATATATATATATATACACATACATGCACATATATAGTTCTTCATATCTAGCTGTAGATGTATTCTGTCACAGCACACTTACTCGTACACAGCTGTGATGATCTTCTTTTGCGGACCATCGTCTTCAGTTAAGTCCATCTTGAAGATGCGGGTGCTCTCTGGGTCCTCGGGTACGTCTGCGCTGGACAGATACCAAAGCCTCATCGTGATGTAAAGAAACTTTCTGCCTAGGAGAACAAGAGACGTTCAATTCACTGCTCACCCATCAGGAGTAGATGCGTTGATCTAATGTTGTAATATCATAATGAGAATGAGGTGAATTTTAAATTATTTTACTACTAATTTATGAAGAATCTTTCAGTCATTTTGTTCTTTCTCTAACCAAATATTTCAAACAATGTATTGTTCTAATTTGTAATCATTTTGTAGATTTTTTTTTTTTTCTCTTGTGTACCCAATATCACTTTTTGTAATATCTCTTTAACAAAAGCTTTAATGACATCATCCTCCAGGAAGTGACATCATTTTGGAGGGAAAACAACAGCACAAACTGCAGTGAGTGTTATCAATTGGTTTTATATTTAAACGTTCCATCCTGTCTGACATAATTTCAGAAATCAACATTACATCAAAACTTAGAGTCAAAATAATAACAGTAACAAAAAATATATAAATAAAAATGTGAACTTGAAATTCTCAATATTTCTTCATATAAGCTTCATATTTCTATCCTTTTAGGTTTTATCCTGTTCATTCCTTGTGTTGCTGAAGTTAGAATGTTTCTAAAAGTCCGCTGTATCCTTAGAAATTCCTAAAGTTACAACGAGGGTTGCAAAGGGGTGGAAACTTTCCAGAAATACCTGGAAAATTCCAAAAAATCCTGGAAAGTTTCCAAAATTTCCTAGAATTTTCCACCTTTTTGCAACCCTAGTTACAACACAAGCATATTTAACATTGATTTCAAAAGGTTCTGCATAAGAGGAATGAACAGACTCACCGCTCTGGTCAAAGAATATGGACACATCCTCAGGCAGCAGAAATATAATGTCATCGAGGGAAATGGCAAGATGTCTTTGTTGGGCCTCTGACAGGGTTTTACATTGCTTTCTGACACTGTCAACAGCCTGTAAACAGAAGAAAAAATGTACAGCCCTTATATGACTTCAAATGTTTGGCAAACCAGTAATTTAATGAACTAACCTCTTTCGGCATCACACTCCTTAATTCATTAAACTTGCCTTTGGAGAGCATAGTAGACACATGGACTGCTGCCTGTGGAGAGAGATGTCAGTCATAATCACAATTTAGTGCTTTATTAGTGATAAACAGATATATCTGCCAGGCTGCATTTGGCCATTTAGAAATTATCATATTGATTTCTCTTTTAAAGCATTATTATGCTGAGTAATCAGCATGTAAATAAGCACTCATTTCATTTCAGAAAAGCTTTTTGTTCTGAAATCTCATTTGGTGTAATTAAATGGCATTATTTATTGGCCACAGTACTCTCTAGGCATCATTATTAGAAGATCAGTGTTATTTTGATCTTTTTAAAAAAAAAAAAAAAAAAAACTTTTGGTTTTATTTTACATTTTGTTTTAGCAATTTAGTGTTTTTGCCTTGGCTACTCCCTGAAATAAAGTAGTTTTCATTTTTATTTTTTTCTGTTTTCATTTTAATTTTATTTAAAGTTTTAGTAACATTGTGTTTTTGTATCATGTTTATAATTTAAGATGTTTATTTCAGTTATTTTATTTTATAGATATTTTTGTACTTTAAAATAAAAATGAAAAATGAGGTCTTAGCAAATAGCTGAAAGTGTTTGTGTGCTTTTTGTTTTCATTTGATTTTTAGTTAGTTTTAGTAATTTTGAGGTGTTTTAGTCGTCTTTGTGGATTGTTTTTCAATGTCTACAGTTTTTAAAAATTACTTTTAATGAAAAACTAGCTTTCTTTTTTTTAGGTAACTAAAATAATCCTAAAAAGGCTTATAATTTATGGGACAGTTTTTCTGCCATTGCTTCATACCGACCTGTTTCACACCACTGTCAAACTCCACACTGAACTTCAAGCCAAAATACAATTCAATTAAAAACAAGATAGTCTTATTCCTGATCCACGCGATGAGATCCGGGGTGCCCACCACTTTGATGTCAGGATGCTCAGTGTCCTTAGTGTCCCTGTCTGTATCTTGACTATAAAGTCTGCAGTACTGGCCAGCAGACGGCGCAGACGGTCTGCGCAGGTGATGCCATGCGCGCTTTGGAGAGGTCGCGCAGGTGGCATGAGGGCGCACGAGCTGATGCCACCATGGTTGGCAGTGGGTGTCGTGTTTAATCGTCACAATATTCCTCTTCCACGAACAGGCCAAGAATGCGAGTTCCCGACGTGCAGCCAAACACGTGAATCGATGCATCACGGACGCGCATTTCTTTTGCAATTGCGCAATGCCGATCTGGTCACTGTGAAACTCTTAAATGACAAACGTACAGTCCTCAGCGTAGCTTCCGGCAGCCTTATGAAACTAACCGACGCTGTACCCATAATGCTTTTGGTTTTTCATCACTTGTGTCATTTCTCCAGTAGATGGAGGCAAAGACCCGTGTTTCCCATGCGCGCTCCCGCGCAGACGCTGGATGGCATGGTGATGCTGATGGATGGCCTCGCAATGTGAGTAGCATTTATTATGAGAAGTTCTAAATAAAAAAAGAAAAGAAAAAAAAAGTAGGCCCATACAGTGCAAGTTTTCGTTTAACGCGAATGAATGAATGAATGTCGTTGCATTAGATCAAATCTCTTTCTTTGCGCTCAAAAGCGGCATAATGTATGTTCTTCACAAAATGTTGTTCTTATATTTTGCTCAGTGACTCAATCAAACGGTGTCTTGGCGGTTTCTAAGACATACAAGCCAGTTCTCCAAAATTAGACGAGCAGAAAATGTAACAATACTTTTTTTCTTTTTCTTTACTGAGAACAGTATTGGAGACACCGGGGCTAGTTGTCACACAGTGATTATTTATGTTGTGTCACAAAGTCCTGACTACAATAATGACTTATTTTGTAAGATGGACTCACAAAAACGTTTGCAAGTTTTATCACAAATACATTTAAAAGAGTCTTTTATAGAATTGTATGTATAAAATCTTGCATTTTTTGTCTACGTTGAATTGTTATATTTATTATGTTGTTGAATGTTTAATCTGTAATTGCACATAGTAGTCGGTGAAGCTAATATGACAGTAATTTTAAATAAACCCAAAATCTTGACTACAAAAAGGCTACTGAGCATGCTGTCAAGCTGTATGGGGTAAGATGTCTCAGACTATTATAGGTGTTTAGCCACATTCAAACAGTTAAACAATTATTAAACATAAAAATACCTAAACCATTCAAATGCATCCATTTTAAAACGCATGTGACAACTTGCCCCGACCTTGGATTTAGTGTGCTTTTTACAAAAATATGACGATAGTGGAAATTGGATTTGATTAACATTTGAAAGCATCTTGTATATTCTTGTAGACTCACAGCTGAAGCAAAACCTTTGGGACAACTAGCCCCGGTGTCTCTATCTATTGTTTTAGCGTTTAACCTAGCAAACTGCTTTTTGCATTTTCCTTCCATCTGCATGAATGAACATGTATGTACTATATAATATACGCACTGAACGATATGATGAATGAACTATTGAATAAAAAGAGGGATTCGAGCAGGTTAGGCAAGTGTTCCTGTTGAATCATCGAATGCAAATGAGTGACACAGGTGGGCAAGCCGCTTTAAAAGTGCCCCCCTCTCCGAAGCTAGCGGCATCACCCAAACACACCTCACAGGTGCACAACATCATTGTTTCAGAAGCTTAAATGTGATCAGCAGAGCAAAACATCATTAAATTCCTGCTGTTTCCGCTGATTACAGGTCATAAGCTTTTGTATTTGCCTGCTATCTGTGTTTTCTTTTGAAAATGATGATTATTCATTCAGGGTTGAGGCATAAAAACCAAGACTACAGACACCTGCGCGATTTACCCGCCCCTCTGAATTCTGTGACTATTTTTATTGATAAATAATTGCTATTGCAGCTCATCATTATTGAATTTGCGCTCAGATATGGAAACCTTTCTAAGATGTATTATAGTAATTATCTCTGTCAGTCTGAAATGCTTTTACATCTGTGGCTTGAATGAACAGAATAATAAAAATCTTGCAGCAGTTCCGATTTCAATTAATTACTTCGCCAGAGTGATTACAAACTTTAGGTCGTGATTTTATAGCGGAAAGAAACTCAGATAACAGAGTGCCTCCAATAATAAATAGCAAAGAAGAAAAAGTTTTATTCACACGTAACCTTTTGCACGCTTTGTTACCTGGATTTTATTTTGGACCTGCAAGACCAAAATAGTCTTGATTGCGGTGAACAAAAAGCAAATAATAACTGAAAAAAGGCATAATTGAAAAACCTCTTTTCAGTTTCTGCTATGACACTCTCGCCATCAGTTTGCATATTAATGCCAGTAACATTCAGCATGAATAGTGTTGAGATATGGTATTGTATGCTGTTATCTTACAAAGCCTGGCTTATATTAGTTTTTACACAAAAAATAGGAGAGGTATACATGTATGAAAATGTTACCATGTCATGAGTGACACACTCTAACTTTACTTTGACGCCGGATGATGAGAGAATCAGTGCAAATGCCAAAGTAATAGTTTCTGATTTTTTCCCCCAACGGATTATTTTTTTCTTGTTTTTGTATCTATGCATAAATTAAAAAATCTGCTGAAATTTATTATTCATCTGAGATGTGATTAATATGCAAAATTATGCAAATTAAGATGCAATTAGGCTCCAATTCTCTAGTGGAATTTTCCATTATAATTTAATACAAAGTAACAGAGTAATTGGTGTCACGTGTAATTACGGTTACTCAAGTGTACTTTCAGGCATGCAAATGATGCGCTATATGTTGGTTATCCGATGCAAATGCGATGCTTTAACAAGTTGGGAACGCCAAATGTGCGACAAAAACCTATTGCGTTTACCTAGTATTTAATGCCCAGTGTCTGTAGACGCCTAGCTGATATGAAATACTTTTGAAAAGTTTCTTCTGTACTTCCTTGAAAACTATTTTAAACAGCAAATGCATGCAGCTTTTATTCATCGAGAGCCTGCATGGAATATTTCGACTTTTTAAATGCATTTAAAAATGGGAGCCTAAATCTGAATACAAATATCCCATCTCTAAGTCTCAGACTTTGCACACAGGTTCAAGTGACAAAGCCAGAAAAGAGGAATCATTTCGAAACTTTCCAGGGCGATTAACTCGAGTGCCTTCGAGATCAGCTCCTTCTTGGGAGGTAAATTGATTTTGAATTGTTACATGGCTGGTTACATGACTTGCTTGACATCTAGCCCAATGACATTATAACACAGATGCTCGCTTCATTGAGCTATGCCTTTCTTTTCTCCCTGTACATCCTCTCTCCCTCTCCTCTCTCGGAACAAAGACACGGGCTCCCCACGCCCTCCCTCCGCCGCACCGCCTCCGCTCCGTCCCCCTGCCCGCACAGCTCTCTCAAAGAACATAATCCCTCAACAAAAATCGACGCACAAAGGAAACTTGAGCTCAATCCTATAACGCACAGCCGTGGCAGACAATACCCCCCTCCCACCAGCCCATCCGTGCCTCTTCAGGAACGCTAAATGCCCTGTGGCAAAAATCAGTCTTGATCCCTCCCAGCCTGGCTGATTAGAGGCGTCCCGCTCTGGGTTTTGCCCATTAGTGCATGGCACACCGTACGGGCTGCCCACTGCACGGCACCCCCAGGTGATCGATTGCTCAAAATGTATATACGTAATGTTTTTTGCACTCCTAAAAGTTACATTTCTGTCAAAGTGGGTTGTGAAAGTTCTCAAGAGAACGTGAGTTTTAATCTGGCCTGTGTCGTATCCCATTCCCCCCTACGACTTTCCCATCTTCTGTGCATGTATTTTTATGTCTTGCATGCATAAAAATAGGGTTTTGCGTGATCAAATTCTGTTGAGTTAGCATGATCTAATTGGTTACGGATGAGGTTTCATTCAAATTTTGTGAGTGTATGTTTTCGTAACTTTTATGCTCTTACATTTTGCACAATTGTTTTTAAGTGGAGAAAACTTCATATAGAATATGCTTCTAAAAAAAAACAGCGTAATTTTGTGTAAATTTGTTTTGGTGAGGCCAGTGGAAAAATTGGCCAGGCAAATACAGACTTACAGTCCTTGCTGAGTGCTTGAAAACTTAGACTGCATAGAATACGTTGCTGAAAAAGCATAATTTTGTTTTTGTGAAAAAAATTGGCAGGGCAAGTACAAATCCAGACCAGCAGAAAAAACATCCTTATTGTTGAGCTCTGTATATGGTTCTTTGGGGAATATAAAACTTTTTTTAAATTAGATTTTTTTTTGGTAAAGAAAACATATTCTGCATGATTTTTAGCAGGATATTCTGTAATTTTGTTGTGGTGATTACAGTGGAAAAATTGGCAGGGCAAGTGCAAATTCAGTCCAGCAGAAAAAAAAATATTGCTCTGTATATGGTCCTTTGGAGAATAAAAACAGTTTTTGTCTGAAATTGTTTATCAGTAAGGAAAACGTATACTGCATATAGAATATCTTGCTAAAAAGTATAATTTTGTTCTGGTGAAAAAATTAGCAGGGCAAGTACAAATCTTTATCGAATATGATTGTTTGAGAAGTTGTTTTTGTAGTAAAGAATTTATACTGCATGTAGAATGGTGCTAAAATATGTTGCTATATTGCTAGAAAGGCGTTATTTTGTTGTGAGGCCAGTGGAAAAATTGGCACAGCAAGTACAAATCCAGGCCAGCTGAAAAAAATCCTTATTATTGAGCTCTGTATATGTTTTTTTTGTTTCAAGAAAACTTAAAACTCCATATAGAATACGTTGCTAAAAGTTTGTTTCGTTGAACAAATACAGTAAATTTGTCAAGGCAAGTACAAATCCTTGTTATTGAGTTTTAAATATTTTTTTGTCTGAAATTGTTTTTCGGTAAAGACCTTATACTGCATATAGAATATGTTGCTACAAAAGCATCATTTTTAGTATAAAAATATTGTGGAAATATAATATTATATTTATAGTGGATTTATAGTGGAAATATTGGCAGGCAAGGAGAAATCCTTATTGTTGAGCTCTGTGTATGGTTCTTTGGAGAATAAAAAAATGTCTTGATGGTTCATTATAGTTTGTTTAGATCTTTTCTTCAGAAATGACAAAATAAAAATATTTTTTGTTAAATTTTGTAAGATTCTCCTATGACTTTGCATGGAGCTCTAAGTGTATTTTTCCTGCTTGAGGTTTAGAAATGTGCATCGTTTTCGTTTGTGTGTTAGGTTTACCGATGACCTACTGTTACTCAGATATTCTTTGCATCTTGGATTTCCTTTGCATTTGTAGGCCGGTCTATCTAAACAAAGTTGCACCAATGATCTTTTATTCAACTCTCTGCCAAAGTTGCGCATCAGATGTTCAGATATGACTGTCAGAAATATGGGGATTGAGGTAAGGTGCAACAAAAGATGCACAACCGAGCAAGGCAGGAACTAAAACTGGGTTTGTGGCATCAGCATTGTGTACAATAATATAGGGCGATGCACGTTTGCCTGCGTTGTGTTTCCTGCGTGTGGCAGTTTAATAATAGCACCCCAGCTTCCAAGATGCAGAATAATGCTGCTACCTGAATCTCAGCCAAGGCGTCTTTAATGCGTCCCTTTAGCTTTGGCTTTGGGCATGCAAGTTCACAGTGGGGGAGCGTGGGTGAGGCGATGTAATCTCGTGTTCGAAGCGTAAATGTTCAGACCGGTTCGTCTGTGTGGTCTTTCTCTTTCTGTGCATTCGCAGAATGGCAGTCGAACGCAGCCCCCGTGTGAAGATTACATCGACGACAAACCCTGCTTGCAGAAACTAGGCCACGCTCTGATGTTTTTGAGGGTGAAGGAACCACGCTGTACGTCCTCACCTGGCTGTGATATCACCGATGGGGAACGTGCACCGGGTCGGATCATGTGGGAGATTGCGTTTTGGTAAACGTCTCTAGTCGGCACGTGCCTTCTTGTAGTGATTAAGAGAACAGAAATGATGTTGCATAATGGAAAATGTGGCATGCTAACGTGTCTCGTAACATGTCTTAGTAAATTTGTGGTCGCACTAGACGCTATTAAGATGTTAAAGTAATTCTTGAATCTCAGATGGGGATGAGATTGGTCAGTGCCATGACCAATAACATTGACTCTACTAATGAGGGAGTTTGGGGAAACCTGTTTGATAACAGTCAACAGTTGTCTGGTGAGGTTAGTAGCGCAGAAATAAAGTTTTAAACTTATGCAATTACCCTACGACGCAAAGAATAAAGCATAATAATAAATTCATAAATAGCAAAATATGGTCAATTTTTTTGGGTAAACAGCTATAGTCGGCATATGGCTTCTTGTAGCGATCGCAGAAATTATGTCGCATAATAGAAATTGTGGGACGTTTGTAATGTGTATTACTAAATGACTGGTCACACTAGTAATATTTAAGATGTTTAATATACAGAGACAATATTTAAACCTGACTAATGAGTGAGTTTAGGAAACCTGTTTGAAAACAGTCAACAGTTGTGTGGTGACATTAGTAGCACAGAAATAAAGTTTTAAACTTATGCAGTTGCCCTAATTTCGGAATGAGCTTTTAGAATTATAATGCGTATTCTGTAATGCATATGCATGACAATGCATATTCATGAACTAATATTTTCATCAGCTTCGCCTCTACTTTAAAGGAAAAGTTAATCCTAAAAATGAAAATTCTGCTCTTACTCATCATATAATTCTAAACCTGTACAGTTTTGTTTTTTTCTATGCAACACAGAAGGTGTTTTGAAGAATGCCCATTTTCAAATGACTATATATATATTCATTTTATTCAACAAAATTAATTAATTTTAAAATTAAAGATTTTATGTAAAAAAATTCAGTCTAATGTGCATGTTTGTGTATTCGTATAAGTACTAAGTATAGTTTTAAGCTTTGAAATTACCTCACATGAATGCAACATAATACGATGCAATGAGTGCAGCATAAAAATAAATTCATAAATGTTGGAATATATGTTATAATCATTTTCTATATGAATTTGCAGGTCACCTGTATGCAGTAAAAAGACGAAACTTCTGTGCATATGCTTGCATTCCCTTTCCAGTGGCTGTATGCATATGAATGCAAGTGGATGGAGCTCGAAGTCTAATGTGACGCCCCATTAGGAGAATCGGTGGGTAACGTGTTGTTATGAGTAAAAGCATTTCTGTAAGCGCAACACTTCTAAACTTTGTGCCTATCAAACATTTGAACAATAACAAAGTGCCCACATGTCCCAAAAGAACTACGTTTCAATTGTGTGTCGCGTTACACTTTGGAGAAAAAGCAACTGCTAAATGGCAATTAACAACAAAAAGCGCTCTAGAGAGTAAAATAATCTTTTCTCTTTCTCCTCTTTTGATTGTTCGTTTGAATTAACACCCGAATAAGTGAATCACAAAGACTGACAGTTGTGTTTCTGGCTCAGCTTCTCAGCTTTTGCTTCTATGGAAGTACACAAACATGAAACAGACATTATTTGAAATATTTGCTCAGCAGATGTGTTTTCTCTTTTTTTTAAAGAAGTAAAAGAAAAAAAAAATCCATCACAGAATAGGAAACGGGGTTGGGAATAAACGCGGTAATTTGGTTCTTCTCTTCATGGATTACTGTCACTCACCATCAGCCACTGTGTGCGCTTGCCAGTCCTGTTTGCAATTTCTGGGCTTGTGCTGTACCTTGAAATATTTGCCAAATGGATTTTATAGAGGCTGTAATTAAATTTAGTCC
>JAFVLL020016428.1:0-30340 GCA_021397915.2 Tor tambroides
GTGATTGAAAAGGCTTCAGTGGAAGAGGAAAAAAGAGTTTTTCCCATACAGCGTCTTACGACGCAGTACGAGTGAGAATATCGACAGGGAACAGGAAGTGTTAGCTCACTGAGATGCTGATTTGTAAACATAGTGTGTTCTTAGTTAAAAAAAAAGACGACTGTTAAAAATGAGCCAGTAACAGTCTTATATATGTAAAATAATATATGTATACATTCACATGGTCCTTTTTCTAAAGAAATTCATACTTTTTTACTAGAAAGAAAAAATCACATCAAAGAATTCTAAGCTATACACAACTGTTTTCAGAATTGAAAATTTACAGAATGATTTCTGAAGATTGTGACATTGAAGACTGGAGTAATGACACACACACATCACGGGAATAAATTACACGTTAACACAGATGAAATGTGTGTGTATATATATATATATATATATATATATATAGTCTGATCATGTAGGAAAGTAACAGCACGCCTCTCTTCATCCAACCCACTGGTTTGAGGTCAATACCAGTGAAGTTTTCATGGTTCTTCATAGGAATTTAAATACTACAAAAAATACTGTTGAAAACAAGTACAAATACAAACTATACGAGGATGCAAATATTCTAAACTATCTATTAGTTATCTATTTAGGATCAGCTTCTTATCAAAGTAACAGTACTCCTCACATCCCCGTTTTGAGGCATGATTCATGTCTGTAACACAAACAGTGCTGACTGAGTTAGTCGCCAAGGTTTAATAGGAAAGGTTAAGGTGTTTCTTTGTTTTCTGTGCCACTCTGCCTCTACTGTAGCTCACTGCCACACCCACGGCTGGTGCCTTGTGATGTCCTCGCTGTGCCATGCACAACCCTGGCCAGAGTTCACTCCTTTGTGCGTTCACCTAAAGATAAGACTCTTGAACACTAATGAAAATATTGCTGTGAGTGCTTTCACACAGCTTGACGCCATGTCTTAGTCTCTGTAGGTTTGCCAAACCATCTGCCACCAAAGGCTCTCAGCGCGATTAGCGCACCGAGATGCCAATTTGTCCCTTCTTGCCATCAGATGGGGTGAATATTAGCGACAACATGGAAACTGTCACACCTGAATGAGGGTTTTTAAGAAATTAGCACTTTGCATGACTTTTTAAGCACCCAGTTTGGCTTATTTAGCTTTAGCAAAACATAATTATTGTGTGTATTTCTTCATACAGATTTTTCCAAGCATGAATGAATGCAGAACTGTGGTGACAAATGCTTCGATAAAACTCCATCGCAGTGCTGACACAATGAGGATCCATTCATGAAGCTTTCATCGTTCAGCACTCACCGTTAATATAATGTAGTACCTAGATTGCTAGTAAAACCAGTTTTCTTTTGAGAAGGGAAATATGCTGTGTCATTGTATGCCGCTCTGCCTTCTGAGCTTGCAGTGTGATCTTTCAGTAGAAATGTCCAGCTCTATATTATAGAAGTACATGTCAGGCGTGTTGATCTGTGTGCAGTACATTAACTTCAGCTGTCCGTCACTCAGGCCTAAAACAAGAAAGCGTTTCTCCTCAAGAGCTTAACTGTCAGTGTGACTGCAGTTTTTCAGAAAACAGCCCGTCTCGAACCTTCTGCAATGCTTCCACAACATCAATGGAGTGCCGAACCCTTCTGAGGCCCAGCGCTCTTTAAAAAGTCATAGTGGTAGCATTAGCGCACGGTGAGGAGGCTGTATGTGGGGTATTTAAGGATAAGATGTATAATTAATGCTTATTTGATTTAGTATGAGAGTTTCTGAGAGATGGATAGAGAAATCAGATGAGGATATTGGGGAAATTTACACCGAGCGTTTCACAGAGGTCGATTTTCTCTTGTGCTTGCTCTTATACTCTCCTGTTTGCTAGGGAAGAGATACCTCAGATATGTCATCTCACCTTGTCTCAATATATCAGTTCTTCTCATTTCACTCATTTCCTCTTCATTTAGTCTCTTCTTATCTTTTCTCTTCTAATGTCTTATGTCTGATGTTCTTCTCTTCTCTTCTCTTCTCTTCTCTTCTCTTCTTTCTCTTTTCATTTTTGTTTCTTCTCATCTCATTTTTATGTTTATTGTCTTCATTTCTCTTATCTATTTTGTACTCTATTTGTCTATTTTGTTTCTCTTGTTTATCCTCCTTTGTCTTCTCTTCTTCCCTGTTCTTGGCTTTGATTTCTCTCATCTCTTCTGTACTGTTCTCCTTTTGTCTGATTTTGTCTCTTCTCTTTTTGCTTAGTTCAAATGGTCAGATCGTTTACACATTTAATTGTTTTAGGGCCTGTTTACACCTGGTCACTTAATGCGTTTTCTCTGATCGGATAGCTATCCGATTGTGAAAAAAACATTTGTAAATACCCCTCGAAATTCTTTTGGGGCTGATTTAAATCCGATCGCTCAAACCACTTCATGTGGTGGTCTGGGGTGCATTCCAGACAAAACTGGACAAGTGTAAATGCATCTGGTTATTGAAACCACATATGTACATTTTAATCCTTCCAAAATGTTAAAATAGTAAACGTGTGAGAGCGTGTTATATGCTATATGACATGTTATAGCCAGATATGATAGCGCTAATGCAACACACATCTCCACGGGTGAGTAGCTGAGTATCTCTTCAGCAAGCCGGCACGCAAACTGCTGCAAATGAAACTGAAAGTAAGTCACAGATGCTTAACACATAATCATCTTCATTAAAAGTTGTAAGACTAACTTATCTTTCTAGTGTCGATGCACTCGCTCTCCTGTTGCGGTCTTTGATCTTGAAATTAGCTGATAATGAATAAAATGCAGTGCTTATCTGTTGCTTTTGTTGACATGAACTCCATAAAATTTGCATATAGCACGGGAATTGAAAATCAGATTTATAGCCGTTTTGCGGAAACACATTTATGTGGCCAAGTGTAAATGAAACCATTTTAACAAATCAGATCAGAGAAAACGCATGAAGTGACCAAGTGTAAACAGGCCCATATACATTAGGCTGGATTTAATCTCTTTGTCCCAAGAGTGATTTCTAAGATAGGAATGGCTTTGTTCAGATGTTAGACCCTGTGAGGTAATGTTGTGGAAACAGATGTGATCTATTTCCCCCACTCATCTTTTTCTCTAACTCTATTTTCTTCCAAACTTTCACGTATCATCTTATTGTAGAGCATAATTCTCCTGAAACACAGTTTCCAAATCCTTGACTCTGTGATGTCTCTGCGGAGAGACACATCTGCCTTAAGCTCCACATTGTCTATTGCATTATTTATAATGTCAGATGATTACTCAGGCTATTCACCCCACATGTCACATCAGAGCCAGGCCTCTGGAGAAAAGTCAAGAAAATGCACTGTACCTTTTGGATGATATCTGCTGCTGTGTTGTACTCGTATTTCAAGGCCAGCTAAAGGTGTATATATTGACTCTCTAATAATAGTAACTCCATCAATAGCTTATCAATACCTCTTGTGGTCAACAGTGTCATTCAGACACCAGTCAATCCGTGAATTTCTTTTTTCTTCTAGACAAATTAGAGCACAGTAATTTGTATACTGTAATCTTGTTCGCTGCTGCATGAGCACATAGTAAAACTATTTCAGTGTTTGACAGGACTGTGATTAATTGCTCAATGTAGTCATTGAGGCAGTCAATTTGGAGTCCAGTTACAGTAATATCATCGGCCCTCATACCCGCCCCCACGGCTAAACCAAACATGGATGTGATTGCCTCATTTCATTGAGGAGCCAATGAAAGTGTTGCCATTTGTTACTGGACTGAGACAAGGTGACAAGGAGGATTTCATGCACAAGATGCACCATTTGAAGTAGCTTTGGATCCTTTTAAGGGCTCAAGCGTGACTTATAGTGGCATCTATTTTAAAACTGGATCAGTGAAGAGTGGGTCAAGGGCAGTAGGGATAGTGGGGAATGAAGTGTCAGTGTAAGCACCCCTAAATTTAGCAAACTTTCCACTTTTGTATTTTTTTTTGTCACATGACCATATGTATAGAAAAGGCCAATATAAATGAGAGATATATACTGTATATGACATAAACTGCTTTTTGCATGTGTTTTTTTTACATGACAGTTTAAATTAGTTTTATATGAAAGTAAATGTAGAAAGATTTAAAAGTATTATATGTGTTGGTGAATTACCAATGTATAAAATCCTGTAAATTATTTGGTTAAAGGTTAGCCATGAATTATCAAATGAAGCATTTTTCCCAAAATGTAGTGTATTATATCTGTGCAACAGTTTGAGCTTTTTCTTTGAACAGTTTTAAATTTCAGTTACTATGTTAAAAACTATTGATAGTCTTTTCTACTCCTGTGTTTTATTCTAACAGACACACGGTAGCAAGTAAAAAGATTTAGAAACAACAATAAACTCCAGCAAGATGAAGCTGTTAATGCAAAATTATAGTATACATTTATCTACAAATCAAGTATTATAATGGGAACACTGAATGATCTTGGAATGATCTCGGCTTGGATTAGCCCTGTCTGACTGATACCCGATTTGGGAAAGAATGGCAATATCGGAGCCGATACCCGATATGAGTATCGGATCAGTGCGTCCCTAATTATAAATACTCCAGAATTTGAAAATATTTGTAATGTTTTGAATGTTAAACCTTTATCTGTCTAAAAATGCTAAATAACTGGAATGCAAAATAAGCATTGGGAATTTGTTTAATAATTTATTTATTTAGAGATAACATAGGACCATTTTTTATGGTCCTATGTTATAGATACTCTCTTCTAATTTCAGTTGATGGAAATATCATTTGAAATATCCTGAAATATCATTTGGAATATTTCTTTAACTTCTGTTTCATGTTTGTCTCATTTCTCCTTGCTTGGTGGACAACTTGAACACAAGAAACTAATTCATGTATTTATTTTCTCTCGACTTGATTTACTGTAATGCTGTGTATACTGGTTTACCTAAGGGTTCTATGTTTAAGCTGCAATTGATACAAAATGCAGCAGCCAGAGTATTAATGAAATTGAAGAAACGAGAACATATTACACTGGTTTTAATGGAATTACATTGGTTACCTGTGCATCAAAGGATTGACTATAAGATTCTTACATTAGTGTATAAAGCATTGCATAACTTGACACCTTCTTACATTTCTGATTGTTTGTCAAGATATATTCCTAATCGAACGTTACGATCCTCTAGTGCTGGACTTTTAGCATATTACACAGTAAATCTCAAGCGATCTGGCGGTACCTCTTTTAGTCACTATGCTCCAAAAATTTGGAACTGCCTTCCAAATGAAGTGAGAGAGTCAACTAGTATTCATATTTTTAAAAAGCGTGTTAAGACATACCTTTTTACAGTTGCTTATGATCATAATAGTGTGTGAAGTGTGCGTATTATATTTGTGTGTATTATATCTACTTATATTTGTTTATACTTTGCTTTTTTTATGATGATGTTGTCTTTTAATATTTGTTTTATGCTTGTGAAGCACTTTGAGTTGCATTTTATGTATGAAAAGTGCTATACAAATAAATTACTTACTTACAACTCAAGACTTACCAATTTTTGCTAACAGGAGAAATCCATTGTTCATCAAGCATATTTTACTGAACTGTAATACTTTTACCCCTTTGAGGAACCCTTTTTTTCTGTTGATACTTTAAAAAACATTTTAACCATTTTAGTCAAACAGTTTTATAGAAAAAAATATTTGTGTTTAGTTGTATTTTTTAAATAATGAAACCTGGCTCTCACCATGAATGTAGTCACATCTGGTATGGAGTTAAAAAGAAAAGAAAACTATTAATGCAACTTGGATGGCACACTTCAACCCTCTCTCCCCTAATAGTTGGACAGACAGATCGCTTGTTAAGTTTCTTTTCTAGATAGCATCTGTGTTATTTTCTTGCACATTAACAACCCCTCTCTACGACAGGATTGTGTTTGTGTGTGTTTGCGAGTTGGTATTATCTCCCACCAGTCTGTCCGTTCACAGAGCTGGTTTACTGTGGCATGTCGTGGAAGACACAACAATTATAGGCAGCCACAGCTGAATACTCAATTAGTCGCTGTCTTATTTCCTTCATGACTTTCACGGGGAAAATAATCCAATTTAATTACGTTAAGATGAGCTCCTTTTTTCGGCTGTCATAGACATTGTTTTGCTCACGTATGCAGTGGGTAGAACGTTCACTTAATGATATTCGAGTGTTTTCAAGCATTTTCAAATCCTCGACTAATACGCGTAGCTCTGGCATATCCTTGAAAACAACCCCGAGACATCAAGACACGCACGTTGCCAAGAAGGTGCCGAGCTGGACTCAAAAATCAATGGAGAGGAAAATATCTCAAGGAAGCTCAAGTAAATTTTGCCTCTGTCATGGTAAATAGGTCATCCCCTGAGCCAGACAGCTCAATTTTAGCATGCCCAAAAGGTATAGTAAGAAATGAGGAGAATATGAGCAGTCAGACGAGCTCTGTTAGAGGAACCGCTCGGTTTATGTAGCGTAGCACTCATGTGGACCTTTACATGGTAACATGGGAAGCGTGGAGTGTGGCCTAAGATGCTTGATTATAATTGTTGAATAATTTAATTCTTTAAATTCGGGCTAAAGAAATCAACTGAGGCAGGCGAGACTTTTAATGAAGTCCTAACTAGGTTAATGATTCCCGATGGGAGAGAAGACGTAGAGATGTTACCACTTCTGAAAAACTTCGAAAGCGGTTTTGCATAGCTTTTGTTTTATTGTATTTTGTTGAATCTTTGGCCTCAAAAATAAGTTTGTGCTACCACATCATGCAGAGTCTTCCTGGAGCACCCAGTGCCGCTTTTGCACTTACTGGCTAGAAAATGCTTCACTTGCAGCCAGAGCCAGTAACATGCTGCTGACCCACCAAAGCTTCAACCTCCAACTGTCCTCGGGACCAAAAAAAAAAAAAAAACACTTGGCAAAATGTAATGCTTAGTTTTTCCACAATAACATAGTTACTTTCTCACATGCATAATGATGGATGCTTCTGTTCATGCCAAAGCAGTTCCCAGTGAAAAGAACTGCCAAAGTCCAACTCAGTCCCTGTAAGCCAAGCCACCACCCACTGGCAGCTCTTTTCCTTGTAGGCAAAAGACATACAAGTACAGCTGCGGCGAAAGACTAAAATCTTAGTGTTTGTCAAGAATGCATTTCTATAGAATGCCAAATCTACAGTAAACAATGGTATCATAAATTTAGCATCTTCTGCTACATCATGCTAGTGTACTAGTGTTAAAAGTCGAAAAAATCACACCCTATCAGAAGGCATTTGACTCCATTTTTGCGATTTTCCTATTCTTTTTTTTTTTTTAGCTCCGTCATCTCTTCCTCGTTCCACACACTGTCTCTGGTATCACTCACCAAGTGGATAAAGACAAAGTCCTTTTTTAAGCAAGTCAGTCCACCCAGTGGCCGTGGTAACACTCTCAAGCAGCTATTTCCATTCATAAAAACAGTACAGCTGCTATATTGGATAGGCTGAAATCTATTTCTGTTGAAACTGTTTTCTGAGCTTGTGATAACATGATTGGTCAGATGACAAAACACCAATAAAATGTACCGTAGTAATTAATGTTTAATTGTTATATATTTTTGCGTGCACAGGCAAAATCATTTCTATTGATGTTCTTTTTAGTTTTCCATTTCTACATTGTTTTTATGTATACACACAACTGTTCAAAAGTTTGGTTTCAGTAAGATTTTTGTTGAGGAAATGAATACTTTTATTCAGCAGTTATGCATTGATGAAACATTAGCTCTGCCTCTGTAAATTTAAAATGTATGTTACAAAAATTACTATTTCAGATTTCTATTTGCATTTTTTTACTTTCTATTCATCAAAGAAACAGAAAAAATGTATCAGTTTCCACAAAAATATTAAGTATGGTAAGTTTTTTTACTTTAAGAAAAAGAAGAATTGAATCTTGAGCACCAAATCTGCATATGATATCTGAAGGATCATGTGACACTGAAGACGGGAGTAATGGCTGCTGAAAATTCAGCTTTGCCATCAAAAGAAAAAATTACAGTACATAAACTATATTTAAATAGAAAATGGTAAAATGTTTTGTAAAATATTTCACAATACTCGTTTACTGATCAAATAAATTAAACTCATGTGGGTTCAGGGCCCTCAGTGAATCAAGCATATAACAAGAAACGAAGAAATCAACTTAGCTAATGAGACTGTTAACCTGTTCCACTAAAGTCCATGAAATAAGCCATGTGATTCATTTGATTAGGGCTGTAATTGGGATGTGTAGCATCCTTTGCTGTGCTAGCAGGACTCACTGAATGTGCCCAGCACAGGGCTTGTTAAGAAAGACGGTCTCAGTAAACAGTGAGTCAAGCCAAGTCATGTGTACTGGGAATTCAATTTGCTGCAATAAAACTATGGGCATTTTTTTTTTTTTTTTTGGTATTCTGGTCAAAATTCAACATGCAGATATTATAAAGATTTACCTCCAGCACATACAGAAGTAAATGCATTTTATTCATTTTTGGGGTTGTCAATTTAATGCATTCATTTGAAGTAATTATTTTTTTAAAATAATTAATTTAGATTAATTTAGATTTAAAAAAAATCATAAAATTAACACCATCATTCCCCCCTCCATCGCTTTGTTTGTAGAGATATACCATGCAACCCCAGGTTGGACGTGAGCCATATGCTTAGCCATATTTACATGTAACTTTTATGAGATGTTTATTTTGGGTCTTCTCCATCAGTATGCTATTTTGGACCTCCAGGCATGCCCAGAAGATCAATACAAACCCATTCATTCACTGTCCGGCTTTGATGGGTCAATATAGATCTTTACACTTGGCTCCAGTCCTCGGTGCAAGAGAGGGAGGACAATACAGCCGTGAAGGAGATTAAAAGGTGGGAAGTGACATAATGACATGCATTTCATAAATAACAAATATTAGCCCTTCAATATTTACAGTAATCCCCTCATGTGACCGTTTCCCTGTCCTGCAGGCATGAATGTCAATGCTGTTTTCCACCGTGTCCCGGTCACCCGAGACCCTGGGCCTCTGTTCTGTATTTCTCAACCTCCCCACACTCTTTTCAACTACCTCTTGAGATGTTTTGCTTTTAATAGAGGCACAAACATGACTGCTCCTGCTTGTGGTTACACTGTGATCTCCATAGGAAAGCACACTTCAGACATTCTCTGAAATGTAATTATCATATTAATCATTAGTATGCTGCTTAATTGATAGTTAGTATCTATGAGGCCTGGTCCACTTCTTCTGGGCCTGTATGTCTTCAGTCCATTGTCTAAGGTGGAACAAAAAGCTTTTAAATTAATAAGCTCATAGTTATTAAAATCAAGAAATTTAAGGAAAATACTGAATGCAAACATTTTTTTTATTTTTATTTAAATACACACTATAGAGACTCAAATTCCCAAGGAGGCCATAGGATGACTTGGTTAATTAAATTATATTATATTATAATATATAATTATATTAATTATACTATAATACAGTTGCAATATTATTGTTAATATAATTAGTTTTGTAATTATTAATATTTAAACATTTTATCATAATTACAATGACAACAAAAAAAATAAAATAAATAAAATAAATCATATTTCTTTTTTCCCTCTGTAATTTAACTGAATGATTATTGAAGAATATACAATTCTTGGATCTTCTGAAATCACAAAATGAACTGTGGTTAATTTACCTATATAATCACTCACAGTTTCTGTAATAATGTGTTATATCATATTATACTGTAGGTAAGTTAAATTACAGGTGAAAATGGTTGTATAACCTGTGTGTGTGTGTGTGTGTGTGTGTGTATACACTGTAAAAAAAATTCAAGCGGTTTCAACTAATTATTATTTAGTAACTAGTTCCGCAGTAATTTTATGTTCAGTCAATTTCTGAATTGTTTTTTTTTAATTGGCTCAACCTTTAGTGAACTAGTTTTATAGTCCATTCAACTAAAATGTTTTAATTGGTCATACATTTAGAAGACTACAGCAAATTGTGTCAATTAAAATTTAATCCTTTACTCCATGTGTTTTATATGTTACCTCAGCTAAGATTTATTATATGGACATCATAAGAAATTGCTGGGGAACTACATAAACATATTTTTATAGTTTAACAAAATTATGTTAAGCAAAGACCCAAAACTCCATCGGTGACAGAAATTGAGTAGAAAACCTTGGGAGCAAACAGGCACAGTCGGGGGGCAGTTTTCCTCTGGCCAGATGAAACCAGCACGGCGTGGTTTAATTCTAGGCTGCAACACAGGTCAGATTGTGCAGAGGACTTGTCTGGTTCTCGTGGTCTTGTCCCGATGGCCAACGAGGTCTTCGGAGGGGATCTGTCTCTGGAGCTCATCTAGCTGACATGGTCTCTGCTGACATTCAGGGCTGTCGAGGTCATCTCTAGGTCCTGATCTGGATACGGACTGGATCTGGGTGACTACGGTGACCTTGGAATAAGAATGAAACAGACTAATATTAGCATAGATGCCACTGAGAACAATAAAGCACATTATAATTCTAGTAAAAACTCTAAACATTTACACACAATACCTGAAATGAAAACAATAAACTCCTAGTCTTGAATGTAGTTGCAGTGGAGCAGTCTGGTCACGTGCCAGTGTTTGGTGCCTTGAAAGAACTGACTGGGCAGCATCTGAAATCTTGCAATGATGACAAAGCACCAATGAAACCTTTGGCCTGATGGAGAAAGAAGAGTACATTTTAAGTTAAAAAAATTAAATGATTTAAATGATGCCTTTTAAATCATTTACAGTGTATCAATATCAGTTAATTAAAAAAAAATCCATTCCACAATCCATTGCACAACAGGGAGCATTGATGCTGACTGGAATTGTAACGGAACATGTACATTTCATATTATAGGGCTAAGTTACCTCAAATAGCATAAAAATAATATCAAAATATAACGGTCCTGCCTTTTGTTGATAAATACCAATGGTGACATTTTAAAATTAATTGATCAATTGTCCCAGTGTTTACTGAGCCACGGTCTTCCCCAGACCCAGTGCACAAATTCGTGTGCACGATCTAGTGATTCACTACCTAGGGAACTGACTGAGATGCTTTGAACGGCCTTGTGAAACGATTCAGTTGTTCATTTTCGTTTGGAACGACGAAGTTCTCTTCCGAAGCGCCATTCACGAGACCAGAAACGCCGTGTAATCCGCCCCGTTTGAAGAGAGCGACATTTCACCATGGCTTGTTAGTCACGTTTAAAGTCCGCGTGAACCGGAAGTTTGCGACCGTCTTTACTTCCGTATTGTGACGTACTTCCGAGAGAAACAGAATATTGAATGATGAATATAGAGGGCATGGCTTGTTTTTTCTACTGCGAATTGATTGGATGTAGTAAAGTAGGCGTTTCATTCAGAAATGAACACTGACAGTTGGAGGGGTGTGGTTAAGGATGTCACGCTCATGCCCAAGCGGTCAAACTGATGTCATCAGAGAAGGCCCATCATTTTAGAGGGGAGGATCATTTTCAGATTTTGATTAAAGATTATGAAGACAAACAAATTTTTTTTTTTTGGATTGACTTGCATGGATGAATTGTTCACCACAAAAATAGCAATGTGCGCTAGCAAAATAAATATAGTCAATTTTGATTTCATGCGGACTTTAACGTCGTCTTTTTACTTCACGGGACAATTGCAAAAGTTTACACACGCAAAAACCCATTCAACACGCCCATGTTAACTTCAAATAAGCGCATTACTGTGGTTTACATTAAGTTACACGTTTCATAGATTTCGGTTAATGGCTTATTAAGAAAGAAAGACCACGCAATCTCTTCATATATTTTCACGTCACGGAATCACACACACTCACACACACACACACACACGCACACACACACAAAAATCATACAACACGCTAAAATTCATTATAGTAACACAGCTTTTGATATTAAGTGTTTTGTGGATTAAACAAGGTGAAAGACCACATTCCCTTAACTTAAATTTCCCTCAGGCATATCATAGGCTACAACGCTTATTCCATGTTTTTATATATGTTGTGTATTTGCGAACGCAAATTGTCCCTTCTATGTTCCTATACACTTTCCTATGTTACGTTATGAGTACGCAAACGCCGTAGTTATTGTTGTTATTATCTCCTTGCACTGGCTACCAGTCGCAGCTCGCATCAAGTTCAAGACATTGATGCTTGCATATAGAACAACTACAGGCTCATCACCCGCCAACTTCCACTCACTATTACAAATCTACATCCCCTCCAGAAGTCTGAGATCTGCTAGTGAGCGACGCCTCGTGGTATCATCACAGAGAGCCTCAAAATCACTCTCCAGAACATTTTCGTTCACCTTTCCTGGCTGGTGGAATGATCTTCCCACTCCTATCCAGAGTACGGGATCCCTGTCAATCTTCAAGCAACAACTGAAAACTCATCTTTTTCGACACTACTTGACTTCATCCTAAACTTAAAACAAACAAACAAACAAAAAAAAAAACTCTCTCTCTATTTATTCCTTACCTTGCTAGCTTGTATTTATTTTAACAATGTCTGAGACATGTTACGAGCACTTCCACTGTCTGATTGCCTCTTCAAGATGAATCGCTTATGTATTCCCCACTTGTAAGTCGCTTTGGATAAAAGCGTCTGCAAAATGACTAAATGTAAATGTAAATGTATTGGAGTAGTGTCTTTGGAAGAAAATAAACGGCAAGCATTAGTTGAACGCTCACTCTCGTCTCACGTGTATTCCTTAGAAAACACAAGTAAAACATAACATAACTGGTGACGAGGACGTTCGGTACCACACGACGTTGTTGTTTTCATAGAGATAGTCAGTGTTTGACGATATAGATGTTCGCGGCGTGAATTCCTCGTCTCGACCACGCTATCCTCCGCGAGAGAGAAGCAGAGTGAATGCACGGCGACCCCGTACAGAGGAAACCGCGGCAGTCGGGAACAAGAACAAGTTGTCAACCGCTGGAAGGAAATAGAGTGAAAGACAGAAAAGAAGCAGACGACGGAACGCGGATTAAGAGGGGAGAGGAATCGCAAGAGCTGACGAACAGAGAAACATAAAGCGAGGAGTGAGTAAAACAAAATGGCTGGATTAATCGGTAGTATTGGATCATTTGACGAATCAATTGAACAGTGGAGTGCCTATACGGAACGGTTTGACTACTACGTGCTGGCAAACGAAATCAAAGATGAAGCTATAGTGCCGACCTTTCTGAGTGTCATGGGTGTGAAGACGTTTAATCTGCTTCGGAGTTTAACACAGCCAGACAAACCAGGTGACAAGTCCTATCAGGAAATAGTGAGTTTACTCAAAGAGCACTATTCACCTAAACCACTGATTATCGCCGAGAGATTCCGATTCCACAAAAGAAATCGGCAAGATGGCGAATCTATTTCTCAATTTGTGGCAGTGTTGAAACGATTATCCGAACATTGTGAGTTTGGCCAGTCACTGAGTGACACCATACGTGACAGGCTTGTCTGTGGTCTTCGAAGTGAGGCTATACAAAAGCGACTACTTACTGAAAGTAACTTAACATTACAGAAGGCTATGGAGATCAGCACGTCGATGGAAATGGCCGCAAAAGAGGCACAACAACTAAGTGCATCTACCCAAGTGCACAAGGTTTATTCAGACGCAAGGAACAAGTCAAACTCAGAAAAGGCATGTTATCGATGCAGAAAAGTGGGGCATCAGCCTGGAGATTGTTGGTGCAAGGACATGAACTGTAGAAATTGCGGCAAGAAAGGCCACATTGAGCGTGCCTGCAAAAACAAAAAGACACAATCAAGTAAAAACACGGGACCTACAAAGAAATATCATCAAAAATTCAAACAAAAGCATGTGAATCAAATGGAAAACACCCAGCAAACGCAGAGTGATTCGGAAACAGAGGACGAGGATGCTTTATGTGTGTTATCTGTTTCAGGTGATGAACGAGGTTACTGGGTGACTCCTCTTAAGGACGGAAAACCAGTACGTATGCAGGTGGACACAGGAGCTGCGGTTTCATTAGTGTCAGAGACAACATTTAAAGAAATGCTGCCACATCGCACCCCTCAGCCCTCCAACGTCACACTGAAGACCTACACTGGTGAGATAGTTCCTGTTAAAGGGG
Source organism: Tor tambroides (assembly GCA_021397915.2). NCBI lineage: Eukaryota > Metazoa > Chordata > Actinopteri > Cypriniformes > Cyprinidae > Tor > Tor tambroides. The sequence goes on from JAFVLL020016428.1 coordinate 14,161, forward strand.
TAATTGAGGTGACAGTTGAACTCAATATGCAAAAAAGGAAACTACCACTGTATGTTATTGAGGGCAATCACCCAGCCTTGCTTGGAAGGACTTGGCTGGAAAAGATTAAACTGAATTGGCAAGAGGTCCATCTGGTTAGCGGAAACGCAAAACTCCAAGGAATACTAAACAAGTACCCGGATGTGTTCAGTGATGGACTCGGAAGTATGAAGGACATTGTAGTGAAATTGACGGTGAAGCCAGGTAGTCAACCAAAGTGTTTGAAAGCCAGACCTGTAGCATACGCACTTAGACCCAAGGTTGAAGCAGAATTGGAGAGACTTGTAAAGGCTGGAGTTCTGCGACCAGTACACATGAGCGACTGGGCTACTCCAATTGTGCCGGTCATAAAGAAGGATGGGTCCCTTCGGTTATGCGGAGATTTCAAGGTGACCGTAAATCCGGTTCTGATCCCAGAACAGTACCCCCTCCTGCTTATAGAGGATCTCTTTTCTGGCCTTGCTGGAGGCCAACGGTTCAGCAAAATAGATTTGTGCCAGGCATACTTGCAGATGCATGTGGACACAAGCTCTCAAGATCTCCTTACCATTGTGACACATAAAGGAATGTATCAATATCAGAGACTTCCGTTTGGAATTACTTCAGCGCCGGCACTGTTCCAAAGAGTGATGGACCATATTCTCAGTGGGCTGACCGGGGTGCAGTGTTACCTTGATGATTTGCTGATCACTGGAAAGGATGAGCAAGATCATTTGAGTAACCTGGAAGCCACCTTGCAGAGACTGCAGAGTTTTGGACTGGGCCACGTGATTGATGGTTCGGGGCTGCATAAGGCACCCTCGAAGGTGAAGGCGATCGTGGATGCACCAGCTCCACAAAATGTGAGTCAGCTCCGGTCTTTTTTGGGACTGTTGACTTATTACGCAAAATTTGTGCCAAATCTAGCTAACAGGCTGAAACCACTGCACGATCTACTGAATAAATCCAGAAAGTGGGAATGGACTAAACAATGTGAGGAATCTTTTATTGAGGTGAAAACAGCCTTAGCCCAGTCTGAAGCCCTCACTCATTTCAACCCTGCTCTGCCAGTGCAGCTGGCATGTGACACGTCGCCCTATGGCGTGGGGGCGGTGGTGTCACACATTATGCCATCAGGGGAGGAAAAACCCATCGCTTTCGCATCACGAACTTTGAGCAAGGCAGAATGCAACTACGCTCAAATTGAACGCGAGGCACTGGCTATTGTGTTTGGGGTGAAGAAATTTCATCAATTCTTGTTTGGAAGGTGATTTACGCTCCTAACAGATCACAGACCTCTCACCTCCATCTTTGGCCCACATTCGGGCATTCCTTCACTTGCAGCTGCAAGAATGCAGCGTTGGGCCCTTCTTCTGTCTGCGCATCAGTATGATATCAAGTACAGACGATCAGAACATCATGCTAATGCTGACGGGCTCTCTCGACTGCCACTGCCCGCTACTCATCCAGAATCAGTAAAGGCGGAAATTTTCTATTTTAAAGAGGTGGACAACTCCCCTGTAACGGCAGTTCAGGTAAAAAAGCACACACGTACTGACCCAGTGATGTCCAAAGTTTTGGATCTCGTGCTCAGAGGGGAAGTGGGAGAAATGTCACCTTTTCGTAAGGCCTTATGTGAGCAGAAGGAATGAGCTAACAGTTGAATCTGGTTGTCTACTGTGGGGCTCAAGGGTCATTATTCCACCACCATTGAGACAACGAGTACTGGAGGAGCTCCATTCTGGACACTGTGGAGTAGTTCGGATGAAGGAAATCGCCCGTAGCTACCTTTGGTGGCCAGGTGTGGACTCTGAGATTGAGGAGAAAGCCAAATCGTGCAGTGCATGTCAAAAGCTGAGAAATACCCCTCAACCAGCCCCGTTACATCCCTGGCAATGGCCTGAGGAACCGTGGGTGAGAGTCCATGTTGATTTTGCAGGGCCATTGGAAGACCATATGTTTTTAGTTCTTCTTGATGCCCACAGCAAATGGCCAGAAGTTGAGGTAATGAAAAGCACTTCATCTGTGAAAACTGTGGAAGCCCTTCGTTCAATTTTTGGTCGTTTTGGCCTCCCACAGCAACTTGTCAGTGACAATGGGCCTCAGCTGGTCTCAGAGGAGTTTGAGGCTTTCATGAAGGCCAACGGAATTCAACATATTCGATCAGCACCTTATCATCCGTCCACAAACGGTCTTGCTAAGCAGTTTGTCCAGACAATGAAGCAAGCTCTTAAGTCGACACAGGGTAAAGGATCAATCAATCAACGCCTCAACACTTTTCTACTCTCTTATAGAAACACTCCCCATGCCACCACCAAAGTGTCTCCTGCCACCGCAATGTTCAAAAGACAGCTCCGCACTCGTCTAGATTTGTTAAAACCTCTGAAAACAAAACAGATTGTTCAAGAACAACAAAACATCCAGATGGAACGACGTCTAAAAGCAAAACATCGTTGTTTCAGACCTGGAGACAAGGTGCTAGCTCGTAACTACGGAAAGGGTGTCAAATGGTTACCAGCAGTTGTGATTGCACAAACTGGGCCAGTGTCTTACACAGTCGAACTTGCTGATGGTCACCTCATCTGGAAAAGACATGTAGACCAGTTACTAGCTGCAAATTCTTGTGACAGCTCCGAAGAACAGGTGACAACAAATCCTTACCTAGAAATTGCTCCAGATTACCACCAGCTGTCTGGGCATTCTTCCACACCAACCCTTGAAAATGCACAGTCTGAGACTTCACCAAGTCCGATGAAAGAGACTGTTCCAAGTACAAGTCCGTCAATGCCCTTGTCAAACCAAACTCCCGTAAAAAAAACTGTGACTGTAAGCGTACCGACGAATCGGCCATATCCTCAGAGAGAACGTCGACCTCCTAATAGACTTACACTCTAGTTAGAGACAAACCCACAGCATTGGGGCAGAATAATCCCCAGGGTTATGTCTGGGAATAGAGGTAGTCTACCCTCATTCCCTAGTTACGTTTAAAAAAAAAAAAAAAAAAAATAGGGTTGTTGTATTTTTATCTTTTGGAAATGTATGTTTGCATATACATTTGAGATAAAAGTGTTACTGTTGAAGTAATGTTTATTTTCTCTACTGCTTAGATTAGGAGGGAGGAAATATGTTGTGTATTTGCGAAACGCAAATTGTCCCTTCTATGTTCCTATACACTTTCCTATGTTACGTTATGAGTACGCAAACGCCGTAGTTATTGGAGTAGTGTCATTGGAAGAAAATAAACGGCAAGCATTAGTTGAACGCTCACTCTCGTCTCATGTGTATTCCTTAGAAAACACAAGTAAAACATAACAATATAGGTTGTAGGCTACGTTTGTGTATAAATATATACGTTTTAAATGAAATATTTACACCTTTTAAATAGGCTATACGTTTTGATAAATTCAGTCTAAAGTTAAGTACATTTATTCAGTGCCACTTGACTTACCTGACGCCTGAACTTGACATACACTTATATCCACTTTTCTTCAGATATACAACTCATAAAACACTTTCTAAATGTCCACTCAAAAAAAAATCGAATATGTTGCATGATTTTCTCATTAAATTTAGTCTAAAAAATAACATTTATTTAGTGCAACTTACCTGACGCGTGAACTTGACAAGATGGCGGCGCTGTTTCTCCCGCGAAGTCACTCAGGCTCGTGCACGTGCGGAATGATCTCAATGTTGGCTGGATTTGTTTTTATTAGTTTAGTCAACATTTAGCATTCTGAATGTTGACTGGATTTGAAAATAACCATTCATTTAATGTTTTTAAAATATATTTGTGCAGACTTAATATAACATGTCTTCTCAACTAAGCCCAAGCAATAAAATTAGTTCAACTTAAATATTTTTGCCCTTCCAACATTTTGTTAATTGGATTTTTTACAGTGTAGGGCTTTGAGTCAAAAAGAACCTCAAGCTGTAGAATAAATAAATAAATAAAATAACATTACATTAATAAATTCTATAAATTTATTGAAGTTAACAAAGAAAATCTAAATATTTCAGATATTTATGCATTTGTTGTAGCAGTTTAAGTTAGATTACAATTTTTATTTTAAAAAATAATATTGTGTAAATAATTTGTAATATATATATATAATTTTATTATTTTTTTGTCATCCTGTGCCCACCTTGGAAGTTTGTTGAGTCCCCTGGTTTAGAACCTTTGCTCTAGAAACCTCCAACACTGTTCACAGAAAAAAAAAGCACCCAGTGTTTGTTTTTAATATCTGAAAGGTTCTGAAGGCTGTTATCGATGCAGGTTATTCAGGGAAATCTATATAATGTCTGACCTCTACCTAAGACTGATGTGGTTCAGGGTGCAATGCAGCAAGTTCTTGCCAATGAAAGGTTGTGAATCTGATTCCACAAGTCTGAGATCTGAATAACATGGCACAGACAACAATTGCCTTCAGATTTGTTACATAAAAGTCACAGGGAATGCCTCTCTCTGTCAGCAATGCCTGCACATGCGCACACAAGAACTCTTGTCATTCTTCTGTTTCTTTTAGCTCTTTTACATCCACATTTTTTTCCTCTGGCCTTCTCTCTAGCTCTCTCAGGGTTAATCAATGTTTTCCTTTTTGTGTGCACAGGCAACAGGGTGTCCTTTATCTTCAGGGCAGACACACAGGCATCAGGTCACATCCACATATTCACAGATACACACAGGGTAGTGCTCTTTAATTGTTCCAAATTGGATGCGGTCACTGGCATGTAAACTAAAGACACTGGCAAGGCGCAGGGAGGAATTGAAGCGTTCCTCTGATCGGTGCCATTCCTTTCCGCTCAGATTGCCCATCTTAATTGGCACTCATAAGACTCACATGGCATGTGGTCCTATAACCCTTACAGTTGAGACTGAAATAGATCTGTTCTAGTCTAAGCATATGTTTGTGTCTTTTTGCCCATTTATAGTTGTTAGTTATGACATTTACATATTCCAAAAAAAAAGACACCGTCTATGGAATTTTAGTCTGGCCTGTACAAATAAACTTGGCACATTGACTGCTGGCATAAGCACCTTTGCTCTTTTGTTAAAAATAGATCACTGTCTGATCCTCGCAATGCCAAACTGTTTCTATGGTAGCCATCTTAAGTTTAATATGGCTCCGGGTGCTCTACACGTCTTTTTAAAAATTAGGCTAAGAGCGACTACGAGCAAGTGTGGCTGAATGGGTTTCTGCAGACCATGGCATGTTTGAGATCACTTTAACGGATGCTCATTTGGAAGTCAATATTAATGATTATGCATTAAGCATCTTGACCCTTAAATGAAGAAATTTATCAGAGAAATGAAATCTTGAGTTATAGAAACATAAACACTGCAACGTTTTCTGGGGTAATCCCCAAATCCTTCTAGTTTACTTCAGTGACTCACTGAATTCACTGTTCACTGAAAGTTCCTGCTTTCAAAAACTTACTAAAATGAAGATTTGAGTATGTGCTGTGTGTGTTAAGGTGAGGTCACATTATAAATGTCGGTGTCATTTTCTGGGCAAAAAGTTCTATTGCTTATTGCCAATAGTAAATGTAAATGTTAAATGTAAATACTAAATGTGACCGCACCTTAGCAGAGTGAAAGATTTAGTGATTACGTAACAACATACCTGACAGTCACTGTATGTAAGTGTTCAGTCCAACGTTTTAGCTAGTAAACACTTACTTGTGCACTAGTTCATTTCCGTTGATTGTTTTTTGTTTTTTTTGTCCCTTCACATTAAATGTATTCAAGGAATAGTTCACCCAAAAATGAAAATTCTGTCATTAATTACCCACCCTCATGTTGTTCCAAACCCGTAAGACCTTTGTTCATCGTCGCAACACAAATTAAGTTTTTTTGATGATATCCAAAAGCTTTCTGACCCTGCATAGACAGCAACGCAACTACCACATTTAAGGCCCAGAAACGTAGTATAGACATCGTTAAAATAGTCCATGTGCAGTGTTGGGAAGGTTACTATGGAAATGTAATAGGTTACAGATTACAAGTTACCCTATCGGAAATGTAAAATGTAGTGTAACTATTTCAATTACTTTATTAAAGTAATGTAACTCATTACATTTGATTACTTTTCTAAATTTAAAATTTCAACAGTTAATAATTTTCAGACATGTAAACAAGGCAGGGTTAACCTTACAATAGTGCTTAACACTGATTACCGTCACTTTTGAAATCCTTCATCACTTGAATTAAGATTATAATAATTTAAAGCACAGCCACCACAAAATCAGACTTAAATACAGATTTAAAACCATAACAAGAAATAGTTTAGTAGCTATGAGACTGTTTTTGAAATCAAATCCTTGCATAGCTACGACAGGAAACACTGGCATCTAAAAATGGCTTGGAAAAAACAGTTAATCTTAAAAAATAAAGCATATACATAAACCCAAATAGGAAATAAAACAGTTATCGAATAAGTATCAAATGTGTCCTATTCTGTGTCCTGAACTCCTGAAACATTGGAGTCAAGTTTCGTAATGAACTGTAATTTAATTACACATTTTTTTCACAATAGCTGTAACTGTTTACAATTACATTTATTTTGTAATTCAGTTACATAATTTAGTTACATGTAACTAGTAACTCCCCAACACTGTCCATGTGACCATTCATGTGACCATTTCTGGGCCTTGAACGTGGTAGTTTTGATGAACTAAGGTCTTACAACATAAGGGTGAGTAATTAATGACAGAATTTTCATTTTTGGATGAACTCTCCCTTTAAATGTACAAGAATATCAGTCTATACATCAGTAATGGTTGTTGTATGTAAATACATTAATACTACATGTTATTATTTGCCAGGCTTAAAATGCAGCTCAGTTTTGTATAATACACTCAGTTACTTTATTTACCAAGGGGTCTATAATATAAAAAAACAGTGTGAGACCCCTAGGGTATGAATTATGGATACTTTATACACCATTAAATGTGAAGCTAATTGTTTTGTAGTTGGTGTTTTCCCTCCAGTTTGTTTTACCGTTGAAGTTGTTCGTCACCTGAAAGGTGTTGCTCTAAATCCTCCATGTTGCCCAATTAAACAGTTAAATACAGTCAGTTCTCTTGCTCTGCCTCGTCCTCTTCCCTTCCTTCTTTCCCCAGATCTCTGTGACTAATGTTCTTTAACCACACAACAGTAATCTCCATTGTCGGTGTAATGGGCTCTTGTTGTGTATAACTGATAGTGGGTGTGCATCGGTGTGCCAGACAGGGACGGGCTGTAATTAAAAAAAAAAAGGGGGCATGTGTGGCACCACAGGCCGTTCTGGAATGGCCGTGGCTGTCTAGGTCAGTGCTCACTGGGACTCGATGACAGGGTCATGTCATTCGTGCTGCTTCTGGGAAATAGTGCAGGAGGTTAGGATGACGGCATTGCTCTGCCAGGGGCGTTTTCGGAGGAGGTTTTGGCTGGGAATTCAAATGTAGGCCGAGTAAAGAGTCTTTAAAACTGGAAGCAGTTGTTCGTTTTGAAATAGCGAGGTGCATATATAGTCTAATGTTTTCTCTTGAGGAAAGCGTTGTATTGTTTTGATGGAACAGTTGAGCGCTGCCCTTATGTGCTATTTAAAGCTCGGGACAAAGAGGGGATCATCTATTTAAGCATACACAGTATGTAAACACGACCAGTATAGCTTGCTCGTATTGAATCTGTGTATATTGGTTAGGTATGCTGACCGTTTTTGCCATTCAGATGTCATATTCGGTAACTTGTGCTTTGCCTCTTTGCTCTCTGCACATTTGTCTCTCTCTTTCCTTGTTTTTTCAAATGGCTTGTGTCCAGGGGCCCTGAAAAACCCGTCTCCTTGGAAACAGCGAGACGTTGTGGCAGCTGAAGTCAACTTTACATCTCCCAGCTACCCCAAGAGGTGTAAACAGTCAGCGACTTCCTTTCAAAGATACACACGAGAACACAACCTCACCAGATTTTATGATTGATAGATTTGTTACATGTTACGTTCTTAGGGATGTAAGTCATCTGAATATATCCCGGGGTTATCTGTGATTTTATTGCCTCCGAATCCATAATGCCATTGTTTTCCCCCACCACCTATGTAAAAATCCCCAGCCGAATTTTATACTGTTTTGTCACAAACACCAAGATTGTGTGGTAATTTAATTGCCACACCTCTTAGTTTACAAGAAGAAATCTATTCAAAATTCACTGTTTAAATCCTTTTTGACCACTGCTGAACACTGTACATTAACTTTGCTGTAATTTGCATGTGGTTAAGAACAAAAAGAAGAAAAGCACATAAACATTTAAAATGTGTCATTGTTATTAAAATATGCATTACATACAATTATATACATATAAATATAAACCAAGTTTTATGTTTACCATATGTAAATGAGAGGTTGCATTAACTTTCTGATAATCTCCACATTTTTAATGACATCCATCATTTTGAGAGATAAAATGCAAGACAGAAAACCATTTCAACTACAGCGCGTCAATTTTCTGATATTTCAACAGGAGATTTAATAATCAAATGATAGGATATTATTAAATATGAATTGATTCTTATTATTCCAAGCATATGACATTTTATTTACAGCAGACAACCATGTGACTGACCACATGAGCAGCACATTCCTGGGTTCGTAGGTTCACAGAACTTGATTCTCCAGTGTAAATAATTTGAGATCAGAATCCAGAAGTTTTATCACTAAGGTGCCATGTAAATTTATTTTTACAGACGTCCCCAGGAAAAACAATTACAGTCCGAATAGGGCTTTGGTCTTTTTCTCCAGAGTCCAGACAGGTGCAAATATTGACCGTCAACATCATTGTCAGAAAAATACAATCAGGTATACAGTGTTAAACCAAAAAATAGAAGAAAGACAAAGAAAATTCTGTCCAAAAGCAGTACATGTGTCATCAAAGTAGTCCATTCAACTTGTGCACTATGTTTCATGTCTTCTCAAGCCATATGATGAGTTTTGTGTGATGAACAAACCAAAATATCTGCATGCTTCCTATAGATAGCTATCATAAAATAGACTGCGGTTTCTCTTTCCATTTGATCTGTTTTTTCAAACACTGAAATTCAAACCCATCAATGCCACTTTGCTCATTCATGAAGTGAACTTTTGCCTGTATGGTGATTAGATTTACTATGTTGGATTGTTGCCTTGAACTGAACACGACGTGTCTAGTTTTTTACAGAAAAATCTAATTTTGTAAAAATGTAAACATATTTACGGAATAACCTGCAACCTTTACAAGTTAGAGCTGTAATTTAACAAGAAAAAAATTCAACGGTAAATCCAATAGCCCTTTTCTGCTGAATTAGCAAGGCCACGCTGCTACTACTTTTAACATGTACTGACAACAACCATAATAACACAGGAAGAATCAAATTCATGACAAGCAGCCTTTTCTAGAAGTTGAGGTAAATACTAATATTTACGACACATTTTATTGTAAAATTATATGAAATGTAAAGTTAGATCTATTATAGGGTTTCCTTGTGTATAGTTATGGAATATATTGGTAAAGGTGAGTAAATAAAATAATTTTTATTTTTGATAGATTTTTTTTTATATGTGTAAAGGTCAAGTTTTAAGGCATTATACAGGCAAAGTGAATTACATCACTCTCTTTGTGTCATTGGCTGCCTCTTGATCCTCAGCCAAATTCTGAGTGCATTTTTGGGACATGGTCGAAGTGAATTGCTCGTAAAATATGAATGCTGCAGAAGAATATAGTTAAAGATCCGTGAAATGTTTGATTCACACTTCCCAAATTGAATGCTTAAACTTGGAGGGGCTCTCATGAATTATTCAAAGCGTGATTATTTATACAGTAAGACATTTTCCTTAAAGCTTTCTACAGCTAATGCCAAGAGTGCGTCGAATGTGTTATGTACGTGCTATGTTTAAAAATGTGTCGTTTTAGCCCTGTTAGCCTAAGGGCGCAATCATACATTTCATACAAACCGGAAAAAAGCAAATAAGAGACAGTCTTTTTTGGATCCGTCTTACAATTAGGCATACTACACTTGTAATGCAGCATGCCGTTTGTGAGCATGTTATATAACACCTGTTCTTTAAGTGGGATTTTTTTTTTTTTTGCCATCCTATATGGGTACTGGATCAATTCTGTTTTTATAGCTGTCCTGTCCGGACTGATATAGTCAGTCGTGCATGAGTGGGGTGTGGTGTCTCTAGTTTCAGACACAAAGAGACAACACTGTCTGCCAACTGCAGTGCCATGCCAGTCCAGTAGGGAGTGACACAGTGTTGACATGTGCTCCGACCACACCTCTGTATCTCAGTGTGGCCTTGGTTGCAAACAGAGGAGAGAATTGTTAGACAGTGAATATTCGATGAGGTGATGTTTGAAGTTGCCACTCGTTGATATTCCAAGAACAGCCTTTGTAGTTACAGTTTACACTATGTTGGAAATTTGCAAGTAAACTGGCCCAGATCAGGGCCGACAGAGGGAAATTTTTCTTCCAGCCTTGTGAGATGAAGACAACGTGGTACATAGTAAAAAAGAAAAGTGCTACACTGCTCCAGAAGCATTACATCATGCTAATGCTAATCCACAGTCTGGCTGAGTACCGTGTCTCTTCATTATTCATGGAGAGAGTGCAGAGGCGCTAGAGCTGTGCTCATGGCTGTGCTGTCAGTATCACAAGCTACACCAATCCTGGGCCAAAAATACCATCCAGATGTCTCAGTTAAGACCTTGAGAATAGAAAGGAGCGCACATTTTTGATAGTCATTTTAAAGATTGGATTCATAAGAGTTTCCATATCTGTTCTGTAATGGAGAGATTTTAACAGTTCATTATGTCATCATTTTTAATTGCACAAGGATAGCATTTGCATATTAGATATGATTTTGAATTCATTCACTCTCAGCTTTCCCATTTCGTTTAAAGTGAACAGGAAATTAAAACTTAATTGACCCTTTTTATTATGTGCATACTTGGTCTTATTGATTGATGTTGATAACAGATATTATCGGATATTTGCCTAAATTAGTGTTATTTTAGTATAATTTATTACACATTTTGAATAAGCTTTTGTATTTATGTATGTTGTTTTTAATTGTAGTTTTTTATATATTTCTATAATATCCATCTATTCATCTGTCTATCGTTCTGTCGTTCTATCCATCTGTGGGTCTATCATACAACACTGACCTACATTCACTTAAAATGAGATAGAATGGGAAAGAAAATTTGTCAATAATTAAACACTGTGTCGTCAGAGTTGGTATTGTGGCTTTATCAGACACTTGCACTTAACATTTTATGAAAATCAAGCTCTTATGGAGTTAGCAAGGTTTTTGACCAGCGAATGACGGAGATGGAGTGTTTTGTCTGTCATTAGAATGGCTGCATCTGAGGTGCATCACATTACGCTTTCATCAACTTACAGGTTATGACGTTTATTGTAGCTATATGGGCCCCTAGTTTTTCTTGTTGTTTAATACACTTGGCCAAAATCTCATGATATAAATGATGAAGCGCTATACAGTATGCACAGGATATTTAAAACGTACCAAAGTATATTGGCTACAACTAGACAGCAAATGCTTAGACTCTTCTCTGCTCTTCAAACACAAAAAAACATTAGCCTTATTTTACCCTTGCATTGAAAACAAGCGGAGCTCTGTCTCCAGGCTGTGCGCGGCACGTCAATCTGAATGGAGGCGGGGTGAAGTTATGAGGTTTCACTGTCAGTTTGAGGATCCAGTGGCGTTACAAAGTTTTACTTACAAGCTCTTTTGAATGCTTTTCATTGGTTAAATATTTGTAAAACCCTCAAACAGACATAAGGAAGACCAATAGCACTGATTTAAAATAATAATAACAAAATATAGAGAGATATGAAGTTTGGATAATTTTCCACGGCACACCTGACCGGGCTAGGGTAGGGCGACACCGCCCCTGGTTATCAGCTATATTTTTTTCAGCCATGATTTTAATACCAGTGCATCCCAACTTGTAATCTTTAAATCTACCTTATAGTTTTGTTTTTCTCATTGAATATCCTGTTTCACTCTCAAATCCCAAAATAGAACTGTTTTATTTATTAGTTTTGAGGACATCTGTAATAAAAACTGAACTGTACCTTACATATGGGAGATGCTACTCAAACCTTTTATGATATAAACAATTTATTATTATTATTTTTTTCATGTAAATATAGTCTGTCTGTAATTAAGGGTGTTTTGACTAGACAGCCCTCAAGGTCACTTAAACTCATCACCTGTCTTGAATGGAGAACTTCTCAAGAGTCCCAGCTGCACCACTTGGCCATCCACCAGAATGGTCCTGTAACAGTGTAAGGGCTTATAGGATCACTTTGCACAAGTTCACATGTTCACATATACTGTCATGAATGCAGAAATATATGCACACAAGCTCGTTATGCTCATATTCTCTCCCCCATCGCTTCACTCCCACCCAGACTACTCCATCTGCCTCCCCCATCCTCCTTCCCTCTCTTTTGACAGACACACAGAGAGCTGCAGAGTGCTTTAAATACAGCTCTGAAGTCATATGTCTCAGATGTCTCTGGGTGGCCGTGGCGGATCTCAGCAGCATGGCTGTAGCTCTCTCTATTTATGAAATGTGATTTTTCTCTTCCGGCTGGGGAACCGAAGCTCCTCGCAGGTTAACGCTGTTGTCTAAAGGCTGTCCGGCGTGAATGCCGTTAAATCAAATAGACTGAGGTATGACGGGTGCTGTGAAACAGGAAATAGCCAGACCGTTATGGCCAATGATTTTATTCCCAGCTCTTTTACTCACAAGTTACAGTTAGCAAGAGGGCCATTAATATTCTGCGGCATCAACATAACCGCTTTTTATTGATGTAAGAAAAATGATATGGGTTTTAATGAAGCTATTTCTTTGACAAATGATACAGCTTTTTGTGTTCTAATAGCTTACAAAAAATATGCCTGACTCAATGAGTAGGACGCCACAGTCACCAAAATAAATGAACCTCGTTCAAGCACATGCATTTTGATCTGCATTGACCATTAGTCAAGTGCTTAAAGTGATAGTTCACCCAAAATATCTATCTACTTGTTCTTTCTTTCTTTAGCTCATACTTAACTTTCTTTCTTTCTTATTCTCTTTATAAATTCTGCTTTATGTCTGTCTGCCTCTCTTTGAATTTGAGTGAACATGAATGTGAATTGAGAACTTAAGTTGTGGGAGACTATTTTCAAGCATTAATGACTTGTTTTTACAAGCTATAATATGGCTTTGGATTAATTTTACAGGTTTTTTATAGATTCACCATGTATACACACTGCATCGCAACAGCCTAAGCTACTGTTGCCAATTCATTTGTCGTTCATGTCAGAAGTGTCATAAATAGAACAGGGCATCAGTTTACTGTCGAAAGAATCACACTGTTTATAATAAGCTCTATTGGCTTTTGTCATGTTGTGTTGTGTTGCTTGCATCCAGTGTAGACACGATTTGGAGTGATGTGTGGCAGGTATAGTAAGATGGTGATGAATAAGTGTGGTCATATGACAGGACTAGAACACCGACAGAGAGCAGAGCCAAGGATGAGCGGGACCATGCTAGTCCTGTAATGTCCTAGAAAGGACACTCGGTCATCTAGGATGTCTCTTGGGGTTTTATTGAGGCGATGACTGAATTACTTTTAACCAAGACGGAAAGAGCGTGAGAGGGGGAGGTCTTGGCTGGGAGGTAGAGGAGCTTAGTCTTGTCAAGGATAATCGTGAGGTGATGAGTAGTCATCCAGGTCAATATGTCAGGATGGCATGTCAAGATCGCCTCTGAGAATGTAGAGGAAGAAAATGAGATGCACAGTATCATCAGCGTAGCGGTGATAAGAGAATCCATACAGCTGGATAACAGTACTAAGAGATCTAACAGATTGAGCCTTTCCAGCTAACGTCATGTGATCTGAACTAGTCAGTAAACCAGGAAAATGCAGATTCAGTTATACTCTGCGAGCTCTGAGTTCAACAGTTAATAATTAATTGTGGACAGTGAACAGATCCAAATAAATTATTATATTCAATATAGTTCTTAAGGGGATACTTCACCCAAAAATGAAAATTCTGTCATTTAATTACTCACCCTCATGTTGTTCCAAACCCGTAAGACCTTTGTTCATCTTGGAACATAAAGTAAAATATTTTTTGATGAAATCCGGGAGCTTTCTGACCCTCCATAGACAGCAATGCAACTACCACGTTCAAGGCACAGAAAGGTAGTAAGGTGCGCAAAGAAAACAAAAATAACACTTTTATTCAACAGTTTCTTCTCTTCCGTGTAGTGTTGTCAAAAGTACCAACCGCGATACCATTTGTTACTGAAATTTTAAAAACTTCCATTTCCCGCTAACATTTGAGTGCTGTTAAGCAGATTCTTAAATAGCGCTGATTGATCATTGTGTTCTTTTGGCTACAATGATCATCGCTTCACGTCCTTCACCGAGCGCTCACACAGAAGCACACAGGAGCATTTGAAAGCCACGTCTATCAGTGGATCCGTCATTGTCAGCGGATCCTTACTATATCTGCAGATTTCTTGGGTGAAGCGATGATCATTGTAGCCAATCACAGTCATATCTCTTGAGCACGTGAACACAGTGACCAATCAGCACTGTTTAAGAATCTGCTTAACAGTGCACAAATGTTAGTGGTAATTGGACATTTTTAAAATTTCAGTACTGAATGGTATCGCAGTCGGTACTTCTGACAACACTACTTCCGTGTCAGTCTTTGCTGCGAGTTCACAAGAGCACCACGACGCATATGTGTGCTGCTGCTGACGCTGGAGGCGGCGTTTTGACTTAGAACCTGGATGCACTGCACCTTGTTTACAAGCAGAAGACCACACACGCTGTACATAAAGCAGTCTTTGTAAACATGTCTGAAGATTTTGACAGACAGGATGATTTGCTATTTTTTGCCCAGCCTTACTTATTTGAACCAGAATATACAGACGATGAACTAAGAGAGATGGACGTAAGAATGCCGGCTCCTGCGTCAGCAGCACCACACGCATGCGTCGTTGTACTCTTGTTAACGCACGACTGAGACATAGAGGAGAAGAAATTGTTGAGTAAAGTCATTGTTTTTGTTTTTATTTACACACAAAAAGTATTCTCGTAGCTTCATAAAATTAAGGTTTAACCACTGATGTCACTTGGACTATTTTAACAATGTTCTTACTAGCTTTCTGGGGTTTGAACATTTCAGTTGTGTTGCTGTCTAAGCAGGGTCAGAAAGCTCTCGGATTTCATAAAAAATATCTTATTTTGTGTTCCGAAGATGAATGAAGGTCTTAAGGGTTTGGAACGACATTTTCATTTCATTGACACAAATTTTCATTTTTGGGTGAAATATTGTTTTTTTTTTTTCTTTTTATAATTTTTTTATGGAATACTGCATTGTTTATTATGAATGATTTATTCATTCGCTTTTCTTCATTCATGTGCCCTCATAATTTTTATCAAAAACATTAATATTCCCCTACCTCTTACAACGACGTATCTGATTACGTTTGCAATTCAATAATTCCTCTCATCCAACAATCTGTCACTCACATGACATTGCAGAAATGAGCAATATCTGATCTAATACTGACAACAATCCAATCAATTTACAATGGACAAAATCAAGGCACACCCTACTTATTTTTATTCTCATTTGAGAGGCCATTATACACGCACACACCTCACAATATGGAAGAAAAGATGATGCAATTTCCATTGCATGCTGAATTTAAGTTTTAAAAAATTTAAGTATTCCAATTATAATAAAGAGGGCAAATATGATTGATAGTGGTCAGGCAGCTTGTTTTTAACGAAGGTTGACATTTGGTTGAAAGCAGCATATTCCAAAGTTTGGACAGAGACTATCTAGCAAACCTTGATAATGAGGGAGTCGAATTTGGGTTTCTTCAGCTTAAAATGTCATTCCAATAATAATAATAAAAAAAAATAAACAGAAGGGGATTATTTAATTACATTAATACAGCACATTTTAAGTGTTTGGAAGTGTCTCAAATACTTTTTAGTCCCGTAGTCTACCTTTGTCTGATTGGACATTATGTCATAAACAATAGCTAGAATAGAATTTGAGTATATTTGAGCATAATTTTTAGAGTATATAGAGTGTAATTTAATTCAGGGTT